>JAUYWH010000020.1:20744884-20789984 GCA_034779795.1 Ctenopoma multispine | reverse complement strand
TGTGTGTGTGTGTGTGTGTGTGTGTGTGTGTGTGTGTGTGTGTGTGTGTGTGTGTGTGTGTGTGTGTGTGTGATACACTGAAAGACAGCTGTCTAATATTAATTACAATCTCTGAGGAGAAAAAAATAAACTCCCTAAAAGAACAATATGTTTTTTCAAACACAAAACCTTCACATGCATAAGTAATTTGCTCAACTATTAGATACTTTCAGATTCACTACCTTTCATTTACGCTGGTACTAGTTACCTTGTTATCTTTTTCCTGCCGCAGGTAAAGTGATTGGTAAGAATGGTAAGGTCATTCAGGAGATTGTGGACAAGTCTGGTGTGGTGAGGGTCAAGATAGAAGGAGACAATGACAACAAGCAGCCCCGACAGGAAGTAAGCCTACTACTGCAACATGTGTACTGCTACTGATAAAGCTGCATGCTGAGTACTGATCATTGTTTTGTACCTCTATAAAGGTGATGTTTATGTCAGCCCCTTATTAACATGCGTGTTATGTGTTGTTTTGTGTTGTCGACACAGGGAATGGTCCCCTTCACCTTTGTGGGCACTAAGGAGAGTATTGGCAATGTTCAGGTCTTGTTGGAGTACCATATCTCTTACCTCAATGTAAGAATACCTGCACTTGTGTATCTTGGTTTTGATGCATGTTTGTCTATGTTTTTGCCAACCTTTGCTTTCACTCTGTGTCACAGCTTCAGTTTCCATCCATTTCAGCCTGTCTTTTAATGCCCAATCAGTATTTTGTCCATTTAGCAGCAGGAGATGCAGCTTGTTGTATAATCACACATACATGTGGCTGATAACTGATATTTACCTGCCTGTTTCATAAGCTTTGCTTAAGCATTAGAAGTAGCACTGCTTTGTTTTAGAGCTATGCAGGTTTGCAAATACAGTGATACCTAAAAGAAAAAAAATTAAAACCAATTAGTAATATTAATAGGAATAAACATACAGTATATTATGCATGTTTTTAAAATAATAACGGCATAATAATGGGAACAACTGCTATCGTGATGAAGATTTTATACATATTTTTATAAAATAAAAGAGCAGAGCAGAAGCCACATATTTTATGGGGGAATATTTTTTGCCGTCATCTCATCATTAAATTAAACATGTGCCGAGCGGGGTCAGGACCTTTCAGGCAGAGCTTTGAGTTTTTTGTTCATTTAGCTTACAGTCAGCTTTCTCGAGTAAGCAGGAAATCTGGTTTTTATATTGTGGTAGGGGACTTTAGAAACTTGATTTCCCCTGGTAGACTTCTTTGTGTCTGTGTGCACACAGAGCTGTACCTTTAAGGTAGAAATCAGACATCTGCTGCATGTATCCATAGAGTACCAGTAACCAGGTTTCTTATATTCATGTCAACTCGTTCCCCAGTTAGAAACCTAGCTTCTCTGTAAACACAGTCAATATCAGACTAAAAAACAACCACCTGTAGTAAGTAATTTCCTTCCCTTTTGTATTTTTTTATTTCACAGTATTAATTGTGAGTGTCACAATTTTATCACATTATCATGCTAATCTTTATACACTTAATCAATTCACTGTTTTGTGGTTTGTATACATTTTGCACTGCATGTGTCTGTCTGTCCTGTGCTGTTTGCATGTTCTGTGCTGCGTTGGTGTGTCGTGTGTGTTTGTTGTGCACTCTGTGTGTAGGACATGGTGGAGCTTCTTGCAGTGGGCCAGCAGCTAGAAGAAGAGCTGAGGCAGATTGTGGATTATACACAGGGAACCAACCTAGCGAGATTCAGAATAAGCAACACGAGGCACACAGGATGTGATGTAGATGTGTGTATGATGATAATGATGCATGCCTGTCCAGTGATGACCCTTGAGGATAAAATAAATTTCTGAGAGATTTACTTGATTTGCCAATAAACAGTGATTGTCCATTTCTTACTTCTCCTTTAGACAGATTTTCTCTCTCTTCATTTTTACCTTTACCCCTATTTTTTCTTACCGTCTAGGAACTTGAGCAGCTTCGTCTAGAGCGGATGCAGATTGACGAACAGCTACGTCAGATCACCCAGGGTCACCGGCCATCTGACAGGGAGAGAGGAGAGCGAGGCGGAGGGTATAACGCAGACGGCAGTGCCAATGCTTCTTCATCCTCTTTACATGCCAGTCGCTCCTACAATAGCCGTGGGCGTGGGCGCAGAGGCCACAGTTACAGCACTGGATATGGTAGGTGCTTTTTAAAAATCAAATGTTATGTGCAAGGATGTACCATTGAGAAATTGGAAGAAGAAGTTTTCCTATGTGGCTTGCTTGATTTCAGGCACCAACTCGGAGCACTCCAATGCCTCTGAGACCGATTCAGAGCGCAGAGATGAGCTCAGTGACTGGTCCCTGGCTGGAGAAGACCAGGACAGGTGAATTTCTTCTCATAATATAACCTAAAGATGTACAAAAATGTTCATCGGTAGTTAATGAAAGTGTGTTATCCACACAATCTCTGCTCTTATTCCACATTTGAAGACGTAGTAAATGTACGTCATTGTTGCACTGGTTTCAGTCATAAAATGTTGAATGTGAGATTTTGAATGACTGACTGACTTGCAGAGAAAGGGAAAGAGGCCCACGACCACAACGAGATGGCCGTAGGAGGCCAGGGCCAGGCAGAGGCAGAGGAGGCCCTGGAGGGCGGGGAAGAGGAGGAAGAGGAGGATACAGCCACAGCTCTGGTAAAATTTACTCTAACTGGGAATTTACATTGAAATTGAGATATGAGGGGCATATGAGCACTACTGAATTGACTCTGACCTGCATTGAGCCTCTCTGTCATGAGTGTCATCACTGCAGCACAACTTTACTGGACATTTTTTCATATCCGCTTAGTTGAATGAAATCAGGGGTGTTTTTATAAATCAGGTTTAAGAAGTCTTTAAGTTACTGTGGATTGATACATAAATAATTGATTTAAAATGAAATTCTCTCTGCTCTGTGAGATGTTTCTGATGTAAAAGTCTTGTCATTGACTTTATTTATATTCTGTTAATCTGATGCAACTGTTGCAGGACCTCGGGACCATGAGGATAACCAAACCTATGGAACCTTGGAGACAAACACGGAGACGGACCAGACCGCCGACACAGATGCCAGCGAGTCCAACTTACCTGCAAACCGCCGCCGGAGGTCTCGACGACGCAGAACGGACGAAGACGCCACACTGATGGATGGCATGAGCGAGTCAGACAACGCCTCAATGAGTGAAAATGGAATAGGTAGGAAAGTTAAATGATTTAGAGAGATGATAATACAGTACTTGCACTAATACTGCACAGTGCATTTTTTAAAGTACAGGAGAGAAAATACAGCCACGGATTTAACAGAATATCTTGTTAAAAAAGTCTGACAAAGCATATTGTCCAAAGTCCACCATATATATTATTTCCTTATGCTAACTGCAGTCAGACAATGCAGCATTTTCCATGTTAAATGTGTAAAACCAGGTTTCTGGTAATTTAAGCCCCAAATCATTTTCTCTGTGATGACCAAACACCTCTAGATGACTCTGAAGTTAAACCTCAGCGTCGTAACCGTAGTCGGCGTCGCCGCGTCCGCTTGCCTCAAGAGAGGCAGCCAGGTAACCATGTCAGCTGCCAGCTTCCCTTCACCTGAACAGTGCACCTAACGGCTTGGTTGTAAGGTTGTGCATCAGGCCTGGTGTTTGTTCATGTATGACCAGGAACATACTAATTTACATATCCTCTCAATTATCTTGTAACTGAGTTGCTGCTGAGTTGTAACTGTTGCTTGAATAAATGCGGCTGATTGATGGACTGGTTGTTATTGAAATATTCAGTTATGGGCGTTACCATGTTAATACTGTAAAGCAACATTTTTCTAACAAACTTAGCCACTTTGTGTTAGTGAGTGCCTACACCCAGTTTGTTGCACATAAAGTAAATATGCACCTTTCTTGTTTCTCACACACATCTTCACTAAAAACTTGACTGCATGTTGTTTTTGTGTTGTCAGGTGGTAGTTCGCAACAGTGCCTGTCCTGGTTTATGTGGTGTGTCACAGTAACACGTTTTTGTAATGTTTGTTGAGACTAAGGCGAGTGAAGTCTTTCTCAGACAGTCAGAGTGAGCCTGCTCACTGCCAGATAGTCAACTTTTTGAAAACAACCATGACAATGCTTGCTCTTCACAGTGATTGCTCAGTTGTAAACTGGTGTGAAAATTCCTCACGTTGCACCTTTGTCTGTGCTGTGCCAGATTTGCAGCTAAAATCTTGATGAATTTCTTTCTTTCCTTCTGCTGCTCCACAGCACTGTCAAGAGAGACTTATATTTACCGGTGTTTTTCATTTCTCTGTTGTCTAATCTGTACAGTGACTGTGGCTGACTACATATCCAGGGCTGACTCTCAGAGCAGGCAGATGACCACCAAGGACACCAAGAAAAGCATGGATGTGGTCAGTACTGTACTTAAATGTGACAGTTAAATGTCTGTCTGTTCTCATTCATATAATAAACCTGTATTCTGCTGTGTTTTCTGCTTCTACATGCAAATGGTGCTTTATCACTATTTTTTTTATTTACTACTTAATGGTGAATTTGTGTAAATACGCAGTATTTGTTCATCCCACATTTCTCAGGGTCAGGTGGATGCCATCGCTGAGCACAGCCCACAATCTGTCCCGGCAACCACTAATGGTTCTAATGATAACGCCGCGGACACTGAGGGCAACAGCACCACCGGAGTTCCCAGGTCTTCCACCGAGAGGCCTGCTAAAGTCTCCTCCGAGGGGGATTCTGATCCGCAACCTGTTGTTAACGGGCTCTCTTAGTCACACCCCAGCAAAGGAAATGGTTTCAAATATTTCAATTTCTTTGGCTGCACTTGATTGAATCTCTCTGTCTCTGGAGCAGCCTTAAAACTGAATCATTTAAATACACGCGCACTGTTTCTTTTCTACTTTACAAATATTTGAAACCTGTTCCACTGTGCAAGTTTTAGAGGTCTGAACATCAACCTCCCCTTTACACACAGTTCTGTCCAACTATCCATTTTACAACTGTTTTCTTTTTTTACAATAACCCTTCATGTATGAGCTTGCCAAAGATAGTCAAACACACACAGACATCTGTACTTAACTGCACTTTTCAGTCCACTCTTTGAGAGATTCGAGCAAGGTTGGACTGAATGCAGTACTTTAAAAATGCAGAAAGGGATTCCAGTCAAACTCATACTGTGGTATCAATGCAGCACTTCTTTTTTTTATTAGTAAAAATAATACCATACTAATAATACCAGGGTTTCAGAAGATTAACGTCTGCCTTTTATCAGGTGGCGTGAGAAAGATGCTTCCACAGTTTTTCAGGATGTTCTTGTTCATCTGATGTAGTTGTAACTTAAATGTTCTGCTTGAGCAGTACCACAGTGCAGATTTTGTCGGAAACCCGAGTATATTTGACATACATGTGATCAGCTGTTGTGCCTTGAGAGTAGAATCAACATGTTTTTGCCTGGCTCTGCACACAGTCTGAAATCACTTTGCTTTCTGTGTTACGTGGTTGCCCTCGTCTGCCAGTTCCTCTTACGGCACTGTAGGCAGGTGGAGGCAAACACTGAAAGAGCCTGAAATGATTTCAGATGCATATCTTTTTAAAATCAGGTGTGTCTATTCTTAATGTTTGCGGGGAAATGATTTGTTATCCTTTATATATATATATCTATATATATATATATCTGTTGAGAAGTTTAACATTAGCTGCTTTCTCTTTTTCAATATGCAACCACTTCAGTCATAGAAGAAATGTTATTACAGCGTGTCTGGAAAAGAAACAATAGAAGAGTTGTTTTCTTTGCACTGAAACATAACCATTTTCTCTTTTTAAAAAAAAATCTGATTGTAGTTGAGTCTGAAAACTGGCCCATTACTGTTTAGTGCTGGACAGAGATGTAGCCGTCAGTGCTGGGTTTCCTGGAAACATCTCATTGCTAACCATTGAGCAGGTTCATTAAATATCAAAAGAGGGATACTGATGCTCTTTCCCCCCGGGAAACCCTGTTAAATCAGCAGATTTTAAAATAAGTTTGCAGCATCTTGGAGGTTATAACCTCTTTTCCCTGTTGTTGAGATGTTTCTGGAAAACCAAGCTCAGGTGACGATGACGTGATTTTCATGGTTCTTCCACAGACCGGCTGGCTGGAAACTGGTCACGACTGTTCATTTAGGAAGGAGATTTATTTGGTTTATTTATTAAAAAAATGTACAGTATTTAAAAAAAATGAGACGCTCTTCTTTTTCTTGACACTAAAATATGTGTTGTTAGGGTTTCTTTTGGAGACAGTTTGGACTACTGAGAGTTGTGACATCCCAAGTGTTTTTGTTGGGTCAACTACAGTATGTTTTTTTTTTTTTTTTAAAGGATCGTTCTGGTTGATGTGCAATATGTTTTGTATGCAGGTAGTTCTTAAATAAACTCGATCTTCCATTTAGATCTAAAACTCATCTGTGCCTGGCTGTCTTATGAAAAGTAAAGGGCGGTTGTGCTAATACAGTGTTAAAATGGTGTCATGGTGCTGTTAGACGAGTGTACAATATTCAGTTCAACACATTTTACGAAACATCTTTAAGACATAATCATATCTATTTCTTGGTCAAAACATTTCAATTATTAGATGAGAATCAAGATTTTCCAATAATGTATGTGCACTAAAAGAGTTATTTATGTTAATGATCACAGAAAATAGCAGAATTTCAGTTCCAGTACACAAAAACACCCACCCAAAGTTTGTCGATGTTTTTATTTGAGAACAATCAGTTAGAAAAATCCTGGTAATGCTCAAATCAGTACAGTCACTGCAACAGTATGATGAGTGAGGAGTTCTATTTCTTCATCTGGCTGTCCATCAGATCCTTTGCTTCATTTATCTTTGCTGCTAAGTAGGGAGACCCACCTGTGACACACACATACACACACGTCCTGTTTTACATCAACACACATGGCTCACTCTTTACTGCTCTGCAAGAACGTTGCCCATCTGATGACGGCAGTGCACTTCAGATGCAAGAAGGATTAAATGATTTATGAACAAACTTATTTTTATAGCTTTTTCAGTAAATCAGTAAGCAAACATAGTAAAAAAAAAAAAAAGAAATCCTACATGTTCTCTAATTTGAGCCTCTTACGTGAGACAATTTTTATGTGGATCTTTGTCCTATAGCGTGGAAAATGATATGTCTTTAGATTTTGGACTGTTGTCTGGGGTGCTCTTTATGGCATTTTCTTTTTATTATTCCTTGTTTTATAAAGAAGGAGTTTGCAGATTAATCAATAATTATAATAATTGTTAGATACAGCCCAAGATAACCGATTTCATCAGTTACCTACAAACTCCAGCGAATATATTTAGGAAGGGATTTTACCTCTGTCTGGATGGTTCAGGATCATCAGTTTTCTATGGGCTTCTCTGATTTTATTCTTGTTGGCTGTGGGACTGAAGAGACAACGGTGAATGATTACTGTAATGAAGTACAACTGCAGACAACAGCAAAGTTACCATGCAGCAAAGAACCTAATTTCTTACATATTTGATATACTTGGATGTACAGTGACAAAGGCAGGTGGTAGAATAAGTGCGGACATACCTGACACCTAAAACAAGGGCAGCTTCTCTCTTTGTCATCTTTGGCTCAAATCCACCTCTATAATATCCTCCTCCAAATGCCTGCAACAACATATACATTTACAGCTCTCTATAATTATTACAATTAAAAAAGTGTGACCAAGAGGTATCCAAAACGCATCATGCATCCATCTGGAGATAGTGTGGACATGTTCTCCTTCATGTTCACCTTCTTACCGTCGTGGGGAAGCTCTGGAGGGCCTGTTTCACCTGAGGCTCCATCTGCTTCATGGCCTGCATGGCATATCGACCTAGGGGACAAAGAACGGGGAAAGCAACATGTTTTGGCGATACAGGATCGATTAACTTGATCTCAGCTGATGTAAATGTCACCAACATTTATATTTTAACACTAAGGTCGACTACATTGTTTTTAGAATCAAACTTGACCACGTGTAAGACAACGACTGTACTGATGTTTGTCCATTGTTGTGATTGTGAGGCTGATCTGAGATCTGATCCTGTTCTGTAATTGTCAAGTCTTAAAACAATATTTTTTATAAAGTTACACACAGCCTGTTTTAACAACAGCCACACTTATGCATTCGCCTTTTTTCGTTCACAATAAAAAAACTCTTAAGACAAGTATCTCTTACTGAGACTCATCCAGACTCAACTTTACACAAGATGAAGAGCTCAAGCTCACACATAAGGTGTTTAACGTGCACTCAGGGTCAGCCAACCAAATATAATAGCAAAGAGGGGTTTCTTACCTGCAAATCCAGCTGCTGCCAGAGCCAGTCCCACTGCCACCATGGAACCAGCCTGCAGAGAGGGAAAAGATATAGTGTTTGACACTTGGCACATGAAGCTGTGGCATAATGCGAAGCCTAATTTTAGCCATTACACACGAACAGTGGCTACATTTATTTCAAATAGCGACTGGCTGATGTTTTATCGTGATAACGCTGATTAGCTGCCAGATCAAATAGGTGAAATAAAGGTTTAGTCAGACCGTGTTGGGTCATACATTGTAGAGTAAAGCTAATGTTAGCTTAGCCATTTCCAAATCAACATTATCGAACTTCTTTTGAACCGCTGACCAAGCAGCCGTTTTCGGACTTTCCCATCACTTAGTAAGTCACAAACAAACCAGAACTACCATGTCTCTGTATTATGTTCCGTTTCTGCTGAAGGTTAGGACCATAACTTTTGACCTCTCATGTTTCCTTCGATCAAGCGTCCATGTGTTTACACCGGAAATCGTGGAGAATTGTCGTAAACCGTGTTGCCAGATTTGACAGACACAACGTAGCCCAGTGAAAACAATAACACACTGCCCAACAGTCGTCCATGTAGCCCAGTTTGTGATTTATTCCCCTGCAGAGCCTTTTTGGATAATGGAACATTACCCTTCACCTATATGTAAGTTTATGAAATTACAAAGTGTCCATGGATTTAGTGGGTCTCACTGTCGACTGTAACCTTTGTTGGCCTATAACATTATTTCTTCACATTTTTCAGAATTAAGCAGGCCGTATTACTTATTAGTAGTTATCATTTGCTAAGTACTATTAGATGTCGTGACAGGCATCGATAACAATGTTTTGATGACGAAGAAACTCAAAAACGTCATAAATCTAAGGCGAGTTTTGATGTCCTTTTCCACTCGTGATTTATAAGAGAGAAATAGGCACGACAATTTGCAAAAAACATCGGAACACTAATATAATCAATACGGATATGTGTATTATGTTCAAGTGTGCAGACTTCACTTCAATTTCCGACTTTAAACACAGCAAACTTAACTACATTCTGTTGACCATGTTGCTTTGCGACCACACTACAATAACTACCTTCATGTCGCACACCACCTGGATGTAATTCTCTTTAATCTGACTAGCACGGTGTCTTTATCTTAACATAAACCTCTGGAATATAACCTGTTTTATCGTTAAGGCCGAACCCACCAGTTCGGGTTAATCCGCTCATTTAGTTAATGAAGAGGTAGCCAATGATCCAACCTGTGTTGCCAGATTGATATGAATGTGGTCATAAAAAACTTTGACAGACATACACATTGTTCCAAATGACTGTGCTGCAGCCCGTCGATTGAACTTGAAAGTCCAGTCTAGTCGAGTCTAGTCGAGTCTTGTCGAGTCTGGTCCTTGTTGGACTCACCTGCCTCCTGCTGTAAATGTTTGCTAGTTTTCTTATCACCGCAGTTGGAAGATTAACTTTTTGGCGGCAGGTAAATTTTTTTAGTTTTGCTGTTGTATTTAAAAATAATAATAATACAAAAATTCTTCACTTGACTTTAAAATGAACAATTAAGCTGTTAGCTGTGTGTTTTCTGCGGTTACGCTAACGCTGCTGTTAGCAAACAAGCTGATGTTAGCTAGTCCAAACCTATTCTAATGCTAACATCTCCCTGCTTGTAATTTACTAAAATGTATAGTGAGTAGTTAGCTAGTTATTTCAAAATATAGTATATGCAATAATGTCTTATGTATTTTGTATCTAGTGCTACAAATTATGCTGTCTCCTTAATCCGATTACTAGCGGATGGTTTGTTTTTATTTTTTTTTTAGTTGAGAGCTATTGAGTTATTAGCCTCTGTGCTAGCAAAAGCACATACTATATCATACATGTTGTCACTTTCATATTGACATTCTTATGACATTAATAATGATTAATGTTTTAGAAATAGGAATAATGAATCAATCAAAATGCTACACAGCAATATCCAATGTGTTTTTATGCTAGCATGTTGATCATCAATTTATAACTTTATTTGAAATAAAAAACAAAGACAAGATGACAAGAGGTCCACTTCAACGGCATGTACAAAATCTAATGATAACGATCAAATTAAGGAAGAAAACAAATCGAGGAAGTAGTCAACTGTTATTGTCATTTGTTGTTTTTATTTTGTAATATTCAAACATGTATAACAATGAACAATAAACAATTATGCGGCAGTCTGGCACTTCCTATATGATATAACTACAGAGATGAGACAGATTTCTTTTAGTCAGCATCAGAAGAATCACAATAGAAGGTGGTTCACCAGTAAATGTGTTTTCAGGCGGATGATAGTTCAGTTCATTTGAATAGTATCTGGTTCTATGTGTGATCAGCTGTTCAAAGTTTTCAAGCATTATTCTAACTTAAATACTAACTAACTTGATAATAATAATGATGATAATGACATACTTGGGAAATTTTTGCCAGGAAGAACATTTTGGCACTACTACGGGTAAATACTGCAAAATATTAGCCAGGAGGAATCGGGACTAAAATGTGTAGATGACTGTTCCACCAGCTGAGCTACTTCCCACCCTAAAG
Source organism: Ctenopoma multispine (assembly GCA_034779795.1). NCBI lineage: Eukaryota > Metazoa > Chordata > Actinopteri > Anabantiformes > Anabantidae > Ctenopoma > Ctenopoma multispine. Next base: position 20,779,038 of record JAUYWH010000020.1, on the reverse strand, counting down.
TTAGTGAACCAAACTTCACTGGAAAGGTTAGCGCCTTTTAACTGTACAATGTGTTCAACTTACTTCATTTTGTTATTTAAACGTAAATTCCGTGTTAATCGACCTGTCAGTCAGGAGACTTTCAGTTTGCAAAAATAAACGTTGAAAGTATTTTCACTTTATATTGTTAAGTTATGTGAGTGTTTTTGTTAATCTCAGTCAAGGGGGTCATGAGGGCCTCTTCAGAAACTTCACTGTTGGAATCCACATACATTTACAACATAACAAGCTGTAATTAATGATTATTTTCATTATTAATTTTATTTGTTTATTTTTATTATCACTTTCATTGTTGAGCACTTTTCAACTTGTGCTTCATACATTCTACATTGAACAACCTGCACTCAGCTCATACAGGTTGTCTAATTCTTGTTCACATGTTATATAAATAAAATAAAAAAAAGAGAGTGTGAAGGATACAGTGACATCTATTACACATGGACAGGCCTCCTGATAAATGAGCTGTATACTGCAGTGTTATCCAGCTCTGAGGCTCAGCTTTCTCCTACAGCTAAACCAGAGTCTGCAGCCGTGCTGCACATGGAGGCACCCTGGCTCAGGGTGACAGTTATAGGACAGAAGATGCTGTGAACATCTGCAGGCTGTCTGTAAGGAGCAATTTAAACCCAAATGTGCCCCTCTGTGTCTCTTCTACCGTTGGACTGAAACACGACAGCAGCTAACACAATGGGACAGTGAAGGGCCTAATTATTGCCCCTATCATCTACATAATTACAATGTTTTTCTGAAGCAGGGGTAGTATAGAAATTGTAAAATGTAGTGGACCCACTGTCTCTCCTTTAGTGGAAGTCATATTTAAATGGAGAGAGCCTGTTCTGCTAGCCAGGCAGCCAGGCTCAGGCAAGAGGTCCCAATCAGCCAGCCTGCTCATTCAATAGGATTTAAAAAGCCAACTGTGTGGAGAAATTAGAGTTTTGCCCCCCAAATCATATGGAATTACAGTGCTGGTTGCATATGGAGGGAGCCAGTGGCAGGCACAAAAGCCCACAGGAAGCAGCTATTTCTGTGTGTTTTATTAAGCCAACCAAGCAATTTAATTCTTTTGTTCGGGGGAGTTCTACTTCATTGATTAACAAAAGCGGGGATATAATTTTTTCAGCCCCTTTTGAAAAGCCTGAAATGTCAAGCCTTTTAAAGGAGATTATTCTGCCTGTGTGTGATGAATAGCACCCAGAGTAACCTTTTGTCTACAATTAAATATTCCAGCATAAATATAAAAGAAAATCAGAGATGGGGAAGATTGAGTCAGGAGAGATTGGAGAGGTAGATCCTCTGCCCGATAGTGGCAACAGCCTGGCTCTAATTAGATATGCCAAGCAGGCTGTGAGCAGTCACTCTCCACAGCACGCAGAGAGAGAAGGCAGCCTGAGAGAGGACAGAGGAAACCTATCTGCTCATCTGTCTGCCCAGCGTCTTCCTCTGGGCATCCACAAGGTATTTCAGGAGACTTTTTGTTTTTCTGCTGTTATTTGTTTTCCCGACATCTTTGCTGCCGGAGAGGGAGAGTCTAAAAGGCAATGCCTTCTGGGAACTGCATAAACAGAGAGGGATGAATAAAAAAGTTGTGTGATTGTTTATGATTCTGAGGAGTGATTAAGCATGACAATAAGATACTTCAGGGACAGGAGGTAGGCTGTGAGGCTTCCTGAGTAGGCAAAAAGAGTGATTTTAAGTTTTTATCCATTCAGAGCTGCATTTGATTATGTTTTGTGAGTTGCAGGTGGACTTTGTATTTGTATTGTGCAGTAAGGAGGCTGAAATGCACGTGAAGGTGACCTGCATGCTTTGATAGAAAAGTGAGACTTGCAACATTTTATTATTTATGTGATGACGATGAAGGTTTTGTCATTTGCTGATAAACACTTGGTCAGAGTAAGTTGTGAAGAGTCAGGTTTTGATGGATGGTGCTGTGACCTCTTGTCACTGGACTATTTTCCTGACCAATCATTTTCTGGAGTCACTTCATAAGAACAATTTATTTCTGCCAGTAGGCGTGGTTCTCCTGCTGGCTTTCTGACATAATATGCTTATGTGTCTATGGCTTTTATGCTGACATATGCTGATAGTTGCTATACATTCTGTAACATGTACCAGAGAATTATTTTCAGTCTACAAGATGGGAGATTAAAGTAAAAAGATAGTGCTAGGTTTTCTTGTTGGTGAGAAAGAGCTGAGCTTGTCTTTTCCTTTTTTCTTTGCACACGAAAGGACAAACTAAGTAAAAAAATAAAAATAAAAAATCACTCAAGGGCTGTTGAGTTTTTTTCATTAGTGCTTTCAGCAGCCTCAAAATTGCTAATGTCAGTGTTAGTGACCTTTGTCAAATGATTTTAGAGTTAAGTAAAACTAAGAATATATTTTAGATTTGACAATGCAGACACGACCAACATTATAAAACATACTTGCTCCTAAAAGGCTTAAAGTAAAATAAAAACAACACATAGTAAGTTTTGTTTTGTGTGCGTACTCCATACACAGAATGTTAAATAATATTTAAATGACCACATTTAGTTTAATTCTCAATTCAATCACTGTGCCCAAATTTATTAGATCTCACTGGCTCAAATGTTCCTGAAGTAATAGTAGTGATAGTTTTTGTATGTGATCTGCAGGACTGTGCATGAGTGCAGTTTTGTGGTTAATAATATAGTTAACACAAAACAGCACAGCAAACATGATAACCAGCAGACTGTATTGACAATGGAAGCAGCATGCCCTCCAAGTTAGATTACTTTACTATAGGCAGAAACAGACATTTTTTCTGTTATTATGTGGGATAAGTTTTACTTCAGGGCAGTGCCCATTTGTAAGTTAAACAAGTAGTTGGTGCTAGCCCCCAACTTCTCTACTTTAAAACTCAGCCTCGTCTGTCCAGTGAGACTTTTCCTTTTGCTTTGAAGCATATGCAGAAATACTCAGACTATGGAACGACCCAACACACATCAAACTTCAAAGGGTTATAAGTGCCAAACTTTTGTGCATACTCAGGGGGCACTTGCCTATGTTTTGTAACAATTCAGAACGCTATTGGATAAATACATCATTAGCTCCAAGCTGCATTGTGATTGTTCTAAGGTGTTCCTTTTGCCAGTGAACCATTGGGAAAGTTGACCTCAGTTAAAGACGCCTTTTCACACAGTGAAATACGTCATTGATGTGAAATGGCTCACCCTCACTGGAGGGTTGGCATATCTCATTTGGCCTGGGCACATCTGAAAGTACTGCTTGGGGGAGGGATGTCTGGACAGCCTTGCTGAACCTGTTGTCACTGCAGCCCAACCCCAGACACAAGATGCATGGATGCATTTTCTGTGTTTGTGCTTGCAGATGGAGCCATAAAGACATCACAAAGTTAAATCCTGCACCTTATTTATTCATAAAAAATAACAAAATAAACATGCAATATAACATTTCTGTCTTCATTTATTTGACTAAAAAAGAAAAAACTGGCTTTTTAATGGAAAATAGTCTTGTCACAGGCTGCAGTCCTATCAGAATGCACAAACATCTGAGGTTGTCATACTGTTGAATTGTTTAGTAAAATGTTACACTCAAGCAAGTATTAATGTTTCTACGTTGCTTTTCTTGCATTTGCAGCACAAGTTCGATGTTTGGGCACACTTTCTAATCCAATGGCTTCCGTTTGATTCTATTATGTAATCTAAATTAATACTGAACCTAGAAACTGTGACACTCACAGAATAATGTTTTTAGAAAATATGCGATAAATCATATTTTACATTGCCTAGAGTTTCCACTGTTTGTCCTGATTACACCTTTGCACAGGTTTTCAGTTAACAGACTTGCCTTGTCAAAAGTTAATAGTTGGAAGTTCTTGCCTCTAAAATCAGAGGTCTTGTCTTGTACAACTGAGTAAATCCATATTGTTGCAAAAACTTTTTAACTAAAGAGAAGTGACCATATCACCATTATCTTAAGTCACAGAAAGTCTTGGTGTGTTTGTGGCAAAAAACACAAGGAGTGGGTTATTGGACTGTAGGAAATCTGTACTTTGGTATGTTGAGTAAAAATTTGAGATTTGTGGGTCCATCTGTTTAACAGTTAACAAATGGTATAAACATGGTTAGTTGGTAAAATGTTCTTGATTGTTTTTCAGTAGGATAGTGACCCAGTATTAATGTAGAATATAATTAAAACCATGTTATTATGACAAGCTGTGCCCACAATTTTGACCAAATGTCCAAAAGTACCTACAGTAGATTTAAATCAGCCATGGATGTCGTTGAGATTGTTTTTTTTTAATGGATTATAGTGATATTTTGAACCTGTTAGAGGAAGGCAAGGGATAAATACATTTTATTCATTTAAATAAAATTGTGATCCTGTAACCCCAGCGTTGTTCCAAACATCCTTACTATAGTACATTTTTAACCTAAATCAAAGTACTAACCGTGAAGTATCTTCCATTTGAACCCCATCGCTAACCTGTATTTCATCTTAATTCTCATCTTAACCCTAAACCAAAGTGCTAATCCCAAACTAAGCCCTTCAAGAGGTAAATGGCATCAAAATGCCTTGACTTTGATGGGTTTTCCCTCATATTTCGCTTACTGCCAGAATGTCTTGGTCCTCATATGTATAGAAACATGACAGCATACAGAGGCGTGAATACACACTAAACGTTACACACACACACACACCCACACAAACGCACATACATAAATCTCATGTCACCTCTACTCTGGCAGTCTGTTCTGTCCCAGAGGGCTTTATCAGAGCTTTGGAGGACTGATTGGAGGAGACGGCAGTAATGACTGCAGGTCACAAGGTCGTAACCCTGTTATGATAACTAAACTCTGAGGTCAAATGACTAAATGGCAGCATGCTCTGCCTGCTGATGATGCCTGATACCAGCAGATGATGCTTTATTTGTGCTATTTAAAATCCGTTCATAAATAGAACTTGTGTTTTTCTGTTTTTACGACAAATACCAATTGACCCATCCTCATAGTAACAATGATTGACCAAAATAAAATATTCTTTTGGTATTCTGTTTTAGTCATGTTGTAGTGCTAGTAGTAAGTTTGAATTTTACTACAAAAACCTTAGGAGCTCACTTGTGTATGTTTTGTGTAGGGATTGTGTAATATGCACAATAAATTCTACAGTATTTCATGTTTAAATTTTTTTATTTTCTTTAGGAATGATAAATGATCAGATTTTACATACATTTGCAGTTTTACCCTGCACATAACCAAAAAAAATTATATTTCACAACATAAGATGATGATGCATTTTTACTGTATAACAAGAAATTAAGTTATAGCTCATGTTTATTTTTTATTTCATTCTGTACAACTGGTTTTCATCTCTCTTCAAACTTGTACCTTTTAGAGTCTTACAGACTAAACGTATGTAATTTATTTTGAGAGATGTACTTTTGCACATGGTTAAAAAGGGTTAAGAACCATAGAGGGAGACGCTTAAATAAACTAGAAGTCAACTAAGTGAATGTTGAGATTTTTTTTTTTACAGTTAGCCTGACTGTAAAGCAACATCCAGTGTAGTGTTAGACAGCTAGATGCATAATATGCAGTGCAACCATAAAATGAAGATGATGATGTTATAAGGCTCAAACAAAAATTTTGGTTTTTTTGGTGAAACTCTGTCTCATTTTCTCAATCTTGTACACCTCGTGCTTGCTCAAGTGGGACTGTTAGGTTTTCTACATTATTTTGTATATATTATATAATGTGTAAGGTCTTAAACCTTACACTGTGAAGTGCCCTGAGATGACTTATGTTGTAAATTGGCACTATATAAATAAAGTTGAATTGAATTGAACTGAATTTAGATTTGGTGCACTGTATTTAGGATTTCAAAGACTGTAAATTATAAATAAAACAATTGTTTGATTTTAGAGCACTTTGTGCTCGATGCTGACAAGAAGAAGGACTACAGTTGTAGAAATGGTCATTTTTCTTGCATGTGCCAACATATAGGCCTTAATAACCATAGTATTATGTAATGAAGCATGTTTAAAATATAATCAGCAACCAGAAATATAGAATGATTGCTTCAGACAAACATGCAAACAGTCAAACATGCAGACGGACAGGCATGGTGCGACACACAGTGTAGGCAGTCTTACTTATACAGACAGTCAGAGAACGTGTATAAATCTGGCATAATGCTGATTTTTACTTTTCCCAAAGAGGACTGCTAGCTTGGCAGAAAGGAAACAAGAATTATTCAATCAAACAGCTCTCCTTCCATATCCAGATTTGACTCCAGCTGCATAAAGCTGGCCACATAATCCTTTTATCAAACCTTCAGATGGAATACTCTTATTGGAAATAACCAGAGAGAGAAATAATATTAAGGTCATTCCCATCTCTAGTTTATTTTCTCCTTAAAAAAATCTCCACCTTTGCTTTCGGTTTTTATCTTGAAACAATAATTACTTCAGGTTTCTGGAAAGAGACCTAACTGCTGATTATGAATGTTCTCTGGTCACTGAGGGGATCTCAGTCCTCATCAGTAATAACAGAATTAAATTGTCCTCATTTTTTTTAAACTGCAGCATCTCCGGCAAAGTGTGCTCATACTGCGCTGTGGTGATCCTCGGTCAAGCAGGTTGGAGGGAAAATGTAATGTGGGTCGGCCGGTGATGATGGCTGGTAGTAATAATATCTCTCAAGTGGTAGATATGGAAGCTGTGAGAGCTGCTCTTCTGTCCTGTCAGCGTTTTACAGCTTCATATCTTTGCTCTCTGAAGCTCTCTGTGTGTCTAGGGTTTAGGTGGGTGTGTTCAGCCCAGGATTTTTTGTTGTATTAAAACAATATTCCCTAGTGGAAGGAAATCATTTTAATTCTGGAAGCTACTTTATTCCTAGAGGAGTTCAGGTGCAGTCAGTGTTTCCCTCTTTTTTTCAATTTTAACAGCTGCAATAACTGCATTGTTTTTACTTTTGATATCTTGTCTGCATACTTAAATGAGTTTTGGTAGAGATGTACATACATATATTGTGTGACAAAGATATGCTCCTGTTTTTAATTAGAGGGGCACTAGTCCTGAAGTTCAGTTCATTATTCATGAACAATGGACAACCTGTGTATAATTTCTTGAGTCCTCTTAAGAAAGCGCTTCAAACTCTAAAAAAGTATGTGGATGTGCTTCCAAATTGCAACTTGCAACTACTTCTTGGAGATGTGGAAAATGAAAGATGTGAGCATTTATCAAAGGACAATATTACTAAATGACATCAAAATTGCACAATGGAAAGCGCAGCATCCTCACTGGGTCTAAAAGTTAGAATATTTCAGCCTCTACTGCTTTAATCTGCTGCTTCTTGTGAGACTCACAAACATTAGTAAAAGTAGTTAGTAAAATTTGTTGTTTAATCTCTAAAGAATTTAAAGATTAGCAACAATAATGAAAACTTTTTTCCTATATCTAAGTATAAACTAGAGACAAAGATGTAATAAAAGATGGGACACAGTTTAGTAAAACAAGCCAGAGAGCATCATTTATCTCTTTTTCTCAACCATTCTGACGTTTTATTATATAAAACCAGTATTATACATACAGTGCATCACAGACAGTTACAATAATGTAAAATAAACCAACAAAACCAAAAGACAACCCTTTTATTTGAAATACATATCTCAAGATTTGCTTCAATCCACCACCAGTCATGTTGTTTTTCACCAAATCCAAGTTGATGTGTCCAGATCAATTATATTCTCCCAAAGATCTGCAGGTAAAGAAAGAAGCTCCTGTTGATAGCAGTTCAGCAGTCTTTTGTAATATTGATTTTAAAAAATGCAGCTAAGCTCCTTTGCAATACAGTTCCAAATATTTAATATATTTCTGCGCCTGTTTAAGGCCATGCATCTCAATTAGAATTAAGTCTAGAATTTATTTATTTTTGGAGCCTTTTAGGGGTAACTCCGAGGAGACTGACAAGAGGACTTTCGCTTAGAGGATAGAGACTAGAGGATTTCTGGTAGGGTGCAGAATTCGTGGTTCCATCAATTATGGCAAGTCGTCCAGGTCCTGGGCAACCAAGCACCCCCAGAGCATCACGCTACTGCCAACCTGTTTGACTGTTATTATGATCTTTGTTTTGTCTTCTTTTGTCTTATGAGTCTACAGAATATTTGCCCCAAAGTCTTGGGGACGATCACAATGTTTTTTAGCAAATGTGAGACGAGCCTTTGTGGTCTTTTTGGTCAGCACTGCCTTTCACTTTGTAACTTTCCCATGGATGCCATTTCTTTCCTAGTCACTTTCATATTGGTGAATCATGAACACTGAACTTAATTGAGGCAAGTGAGTCCTGCAGTTCTTTAGATGTTGTTCTGGGTTCTTTAATAACCTCTTGAATGAGTCGTCGTTGTGATCTTGGAGTTGTTTTGGTGGGCCGGCCACTCCTGGAAAGGTTCACCACTGTTCCAAGTTTTCTCTATTTGGGGATAATGGCTTGCTGAAGCTTTAATTAGCTTTCCGACCCTTTCCAGACGATACATGTCAATTATTCTGTTTCTCACCTGCTCTTATTTTGTTTTTAGATTGCGTGCTTCCCTTTAAATTTGATTCAGACAGACCGTCCATAAAATGAATTGTGATGACTATAGTGAACCTTTGTCTGGTGCCATCAGAAAGTCCAAATTTCAGATTTTCCAATATTGTTGTTTATGAACAAAGACCTATAAAACAACTGATCAAGACTTTAAGTCTGCAAAAAGGGCCACTAGCATCACTTGTTCATGATAGTGTACATAAAAAGATTACGTTATTGTTCAGATTAATTGAACTGATTCGTGACTTTAACTTGGTGAATATTGTTCTACCCTGATTTATAGACCAGTTCAGCAGCTACTCAGTGTGTTAAGCAGATCTTCTTTATATCAGAAGAAAAGAAAATGAAGAGATTGCTGCAGCACAATATGAAGATTGACACTGATTGAATTTCTGCCTGTGAAAGATGTCCAGTTATTTTGACCAATTGACTTCAGTGATGGCTACCATTTCATCGCACTGATGGAATGACACAGCCTGTGACCTGGACTTTGAAGTCTAGTCAGTGGATCCAGGAGTTAACTGACTCCTGTCCATTAGTTTCTCTGACCACAGTGGCCATGCAAGGTCCCAGACCATCATTTCATCCTACATTGTGTAGTGCATGACCTGGTAATGGGATAACGAGTCATAGTTTAGTGTTCTCTGCCTGCACTGCTGCACAGATATACTGTCTGTGTTTGTGAGTGTGTTAGAGAGAAAGCAAAAGAGCTGTAGAACTCTAGAGCTGTGCGTGTGTGTCTAGTGTCTACAGACCTATAATTATCCTCCTGAGGAAAACAAGTGCAGAGTGAGTGGTCCATTGTGAAAGCAGGATTATAGCCTGTGAGAGGACAGAACGCTCTGTGCTTTGTGTTGGCTAATGTTTTAAAGTTCAATTTGAGCTGGTGTGTGTGTGCACACAGCACACATACACCATGTGGGTGCATGTATCATCAAATCTAATGTCAAAGTGTCTCAATCAGTTCCACTGCCTGTTCGTTCTGCTGAATATTCGACTTTGTTGTCTTGGAATGTGGCCCCATGTAGGCCCAGGGCAGGTGGTTATTAATATGACAACACACATGCAAGCAAACACACACTTTCTCTGGCAATCAAACACCTCATTTAGTTTGCTTTGATCAAGTTGTACGACCCAGAGAGAAAGTGTTAGGTGTAGAGACAAGGAGAGTGAAAGAAAGAAAGAGAAGGCAGGCTTTTCTTCCTCAGAGTTCCCTGTGTCAGTCGTGTAAGAAAGCCGCCAAACCAATAATTTTGTCAAGTTCTTTTTTTAGCGAAGCGGGTGAAGCGTCTTTAGATTGCCACATGTATAAAGGCAGCCCATATAAAGCCATTCACAGCACTGAATGAACACGCCATCTGTGGGGCTTTCTTATTTCCTCTTCTCTTTTCTTCCCCTCCTTTTTCAAGCCTTGTAATCAAATTTGAGCAAAATCAAATGGCGGGAGGATAGAGGAAGAGCAGTGGGGGGGGAGGAGGGTTCAATGAAAGTACCTTTTGTTGGTCTGAAACGAGCAAGTAATTTACAAAATGCCCTCCCTTTGTGCAGGGGGCTAAGGGAAGAAAGAAATCAGTAGCTTTTAGAAGCTAGGCCTTGCGCTGCGACGGGCAAGATAATGAAAGCCGTCTTGTGTTTGTGGGCTAGAGAGCATCTCAAAGGCAGACCGGGCCCCGGCTCAGGGTTAGCTTGGCTGCTGGAAAAAAAAAAACACAACACTCTGCTCTGTGTATGTGCGTGTATGTGTATGTTTGTGTGTTTGGCAAAGAGCGGCAAAACAGGACGGCTGTGCCCAGCTACTCTTGGCAGAGACACTCTGAGGAACAGACAGAGTTGTCAATGCTGAGGAGAGAAGAGGGATGAAAGAAAGGTTTTAGCGGCACTGAAGGCTGCTGATCTCCTCTTACCTGTTGTCCTGTCACAGGTGCATCTGGCCGGCCCGGCATCCAGAGGTGCAGCACCTCCATAAAGGAGTCTGGAGGTTGATGAAGATACAGAGGAGATGAGATGAGACATCCTGCTGGGATCATTGTGCTGAGGGATTACGGGGTGCAGAAAGAGGATTTCAGATGACTGTTTTTGTCCCTGCGTTCCCCTGTGTGAACGCCTCGGAGCAGAGCACCTGACTCTTGAAGGACACACAGCGTTACCTGCATGGATCTGCTGGATTATTACCTGAGTGGCACCTGGGCAGGCTGATGTCAAGGATTATTACAGGTCAGACCATTTGGAACAGTAAATTTTTGTTTGTACAAACTAATCTTAGCAAACCAACGTTTTGTCTGAGAATAAAAGCAGCTAAATATGAATAACAGATGATGCATGGAAATTACAGGCAAGTTACTCACTGTACATACTTGGGGTGTAGTGAGAGCAATCACAATTTGTAACGTGTTTGAGAAACTGACAGGCTTAATTCAACACAAAACAAACCTTCTATGTAACACATACAAAGTTCCAGTTTAGATATTGTTAATTCGTTGCAGTAATCTTTGAAGTTGTAATTATAAAATTAGCTTTGACATATCCTCAAAATTGTATTTTATATTGTATGTTTGTGTCCGGCCTACAGAGTGGTCCCTGAATTACAGTGAAGTTACCTGAAGTCTTGTCCTGTAGTTCTGAGACTGGTGAGTTATAACAGTTTTTGATCATAGACCTGTAGTGTGCCTCATTTCTGTTTCCTAAACAAACAAAAAACATTTTTTTACACTACAGTATTTCTATCTCTTCACACTATCTGTCATTGTGTCTCACTAATTACTCAGTTGTCTGTATATCTCATAGATATCCCCTCTCTCTCCTCATGTCTAATCTGTAGGGAGTTAATTTAGGCACTTAAGGTCCTTTTTGTCTTTACAAGCATGAAATGAAAGGTTTGTTGTATTCTGTAAGTGTGTGAGGGGGTAATTCTCTTAAATTTAAAACCTATATTTGTATTGAAAGAAACTGTCTTTGTGTTGTTGTTTTTTTTTTTTATTACATTTTGCTTTGTTTTTCTCAGACCTAGAGATTATAGTGCATAAGTCTTGGTTAGAATTATAGCTGCAGTTTGGAATCACACTTAAATGGCCATAAGCTACATATTTAATTCAACCCTGCCAGGTGCTATGTTATTAGTACTAATAAAAACACTATGGTACAATGACTACAGGAATTCACATGAGTATAGCATAATTTCTTCAGTGTTTATAAGTGGTCAGTCATGGCTGCCAACATAATGCAGAGCTGGTTGAATTGTTTCTGGGATATTTTCTATTCTACTATAGTGCAATAGATGATAAGTAAGCTCTTGACTTGTTACAATATGTGCCTATAGTAGAACAGAATGCTGATGTTGTATAGTTTTTTTTACTTACGGGGCTTCTTGTGACTCCTAGAATTTTACATTGTCTCATTGTCGCTCCTATTGTTGGTAAAATGGAGTTTGATGCGAGTTGAAGGAAAAGATGAAAACAAAAGTGAAAATTCTTTTAGGGTTTCTTGTTTTTACCTTGTCCCTTTTAGATGTTACTTTCAATTAGAGTTTATGATTCACACCACTGTAACATTCTGTAAGAGTGATATATTGCACAGGTACTGAAGAAGATGAGATGATTTTTGGGTCAGTTCTTCTGTTTTTAGTTCAGTTCTTGAGAGAACATACATGAAATGGAGATAATATGATGCCACTTAGTCTGATGACCAATTAATGGCTTCATTACACAGGATCCCAGCATCAACTGTTACAGTCGAATCAGCAGGTATCTCCTCTTGGTGTTGCTGAAAAACACTTTGGGTTGTGGACTAAATTTCTGAACGAAGTAGAGGTAAACATAATTCAAGATGCTACTGGGAAGTAAATCTGAATGCTAGGCCTCAGGCGGCCAGCATATTTAAAACCAGAACCTTCTTCCTATGAGGTCACAAAGCTAACTACTGAACCACTGTGCCACCTGGAACTAGTTCATAACAGTCATCACAGGAATCAGTCTTTGTGTCTAATAAACATTTCATGATCAGTAAATCAAAAATACATTGTTCCTAGTGATACCTAAAAAAACCTTGTTCTTCTCGTATCACATCATTTACTTTTCACACAGAGAAAATTGACTTAAAGACAGCACTTAACTGTACAGTAAAACCTGTATGTTTCTACATCTGAAATCAAGAATTAAGACTTTTTCTGTAATTCTCTAGGTACATAAATTATGTTTGATTAATTTCTGTTTGGAATACTTGGTGATAAGTTTAATAAAGTAAATAAAAAGTTAGTTTGACCAGTAGCAGCTGCTGTGTGACATTAATTATTTAAACACTATTGCAATATTAATTATAATAAAATAATACAATCACAATAATATCATTCTGCTAACTGAGTACTTTGACCTATGGTATTTGCTTACTTCTGGCCCAAAACCACACATACAGGTTACTGTCGTAAATGACAAATTGAAGCAACAAATCATCCCATTTGTCAAGTCTGGACCTTAGAAATTGTTTCATTTTTTTCCACTATTTGTCCTGGATAAATCCATTGATTTTCGACTAATTGGTTGAGCTATAAATTCATGTACTCAAAAGAATTCAATACGTTCTGGTAACAATCCTCCAGTGACAATAATTAGCCATGTCAGTAACTACCAGACCACAGTAGTTCAACCAGAATGTACTGTATCACACAGTCTGCTTTGTTTTCCTCTGGTAAGTGGCTGTAGAAATAAGCTTGATGCACTTTAAGGTGTTCATTACATGTCCACAGACAAACTTTATTTACCTTTAACAATAGGGGATCGTGAAGCCTTCAAGTTGCTCCAAACACAGGGAGCTAGTAGTGGTGGTACTGTTGTTTTGAGATAGGTATTTTAAACACATATTTCATAAAGTAACAAGCTGAAAGGATTATGACATTTCATTAGCCGTATTTTTGACTTAATGACTATTACAGCATTTTAGCAGGTAACCATGCAGCAAATTAACAGAAAAGACATTAAGCTAGTTAACTATCTTACATTTTGTCATTATACATGAACTACCTGCCAGAAAACTGTACTTTTTTTACAGTGATGATAATGATCCTGTTCTGATGTAAAATGTTTGGAGTGACACAGCTTTTGCATGTCATGCATGTTAATCTTTACATTGGTACAGTAACAACAGCTGAGAAAAGGCACTACACACTGGGTTTTCCCCATAGCACAGTGTATTTCAGTTCACTCTCCGAACTTTTCGATGAACCACGTGACTGATAGTGACGTGATAGTTTTTTCAAACCATCACTGTTGCAACTCTTCTATCTCTTGGGCTGTGACTATGAGACACTTAATATTTTATATGGTATGAGCAGGACCTTAGCTTTTATAACGTCTTGACACTTGCAAAGTTCTTTGATATTTAATATACTGCCACAGTGTGACATCAAAATCATACATCAACATCATTATTCTTTATCCGATATGAAAATTAAATGGGTGTGAAATGCTCTGGGTGCTGTGTTAAAAGGTGTTAAACTCTTACCTTTAATTTGGTGAACATTGCAGATACCTGCTAAAGCTGATATAAAGCTTGCTTTATATGACAGTACCCAGTCAAGCTATCACTATAGTTTCACACTTGTTCCTTCTCCTGTTTATTCATACATTTTATTCAGAGGACCATAAACAAGCAAGCCATATTTAAATAAGCTGATTTCTCTGTTGGCATATTGAAATGTCAGAATTTGCACTGGAACAAATACTCTGGTTCAAATTCAATTGGAACAGAATGGGTAATGAGCTATCTTGGTGTTGCCACACAGTAACAGGGAGAGTCTCAGTCTGTCTGGAGGGTTACAGTCTGTCACGCGGCATGCATCGCTGCTCTGATTGTTAGAAACAAACTGCTCAGCCCCTCGCTTCTCCATCCAGGTGTTTGTGTGAGTGAGGAGGGGGAAAAAGGAATATACTTGCCTCTCATCTTCTTGCTTCTTTAAACTAGAAGTCACATTCTATAGTTTTACTGTATTTCAACCCAACTACAGTTAAATAAAAGAAGTAAAACCTTCACCAGTAATTTTCCATTGCTATATATAGTATAGTATAACTCTGTATACTTATACTGGTATTGGCATTGACATGTCAGACTGTATTTAGGTTCTTCATGGACGTTTTTCTAAGTGAGAGTTCTTTGAATGAAATGCTGGCTTGATGTAGTAATTCAGTAAATCTCATGTCATGCAACAACTGTGTTCAGGGATCTTGTTTTTTTTGAGATATTGACCTCCTCTTTCAGACACAGATAATTCAAAGTGCTTTGCATACCATAAGGCTAAGAAAATGGAACAATATTTAAAAGATGGCAAGTTCAGGTATAATATAGTAACATTAGACCAACTAAAATATAATTTAACAAAAACTACATCCACAGTACAGTACTAGGCTGCTCCATGTTCGGTAAAGGAAATAAAAAGCATTTGGAAAATTAATATAAGTCCCCATTTTAAAAGTTTAAGTGAAGTTTAAGTGGCTACATAACGTTGGTTTTATCTGTGTGCAGCATAAAAGCTAAAAGCAGCTTTATACTGTTTTATACAGTACAGTTTTCATTTTTAAGCAAATCAACATGAATTTTTGACATCAGGTTGCTAAGTGCATAATAAAGTTGCTGCAGCATGGGGTGGTGGATGCAGACAGAAAACTATATTTTTATATTTTACGATATTTTTGTGGTAACAACATAAGCGTTTAGTAAAAATTTTTTAACCAGCATACAGTGTTTAGAGCTGAGCAAACAGGATCGGAGATCACAAACACTGGGCTTAAACATTAACAAATATCGATCTAAAATGATTGAGTAGCTAGATAATAGAAAATGTGGATATTTACTTTACAGCAGCATTTGTGATCTTTTTTTTCTTTTTTTTTTTATCATTTGCTTGAATCCTTCTTTGTCAGCACTTTGGCCTCCACCGTGCTTGTTGTTTTTGTATAGTAGGCTCATGAAACACGCCTGTGTTATGCATATATGAAAGAAATCATCATGCAGCGATATTGTCATTATCGCAATATGACAAATTCCTATCACGGGGAGGATTTATAACAACATATCATGGACAATACGATGTGACACATACCTACTGCAGCACCTCAAAATCTATTTTAAATCTGTATAGCTGCATAAACACATTTTGTAAAGTCAATTTTGTTGCTATGGAAACAATAGACATGTCTGGAAGTATCAAAATACTTATTTCTTCCTTTTTTCCACCCTTTTCTTTTTTTCTTCTTTTGTGTTGCAAATTATTTCGAATTTGACTGTAGCAGCATTGTCTCTATTAAATCTCACGGGCTATTAATCTCTGTTAGGTTAGCAGTGTGTTCACCCGTACAGCTCCCTGAGGACCCTCTAATAACCGCTAATGGGCTGTTAAAGAAGTGGGCAGGGCGTCTCTGCTCAGGGCTGGATGGTTGGGTCTCACCGCCAATTACTTCTCATCGAACAGGAGAAGCTGAGGGCTGATTTCATCTGTAATGTGTGAGCGTGTGTGAGAGTACACCTGCGTGTGTGTGCATCTGTCAATCAGGGTCCTCTTCCACCCAGCTAGCTGTGTATAGGCAGTCATTAGCAGCAGCAGCAGCAGCCTGTCATTAAGCCCGTCATTTCCTCTTTTTGCCGGCTGACCTACTGATTTGGACAGCTTCTGTACTTAACCTATGAACTCTTATTCTACGGGTGACTCCACATAAGGAGTGTGAGTGTGTGTGTGTGTGTGTGTGTGTACTTGAAGTAGTCGAAGACTGTGTAGAGGACTTTACATTATACTGATTTGTTTTTTGTGTTTAAAAAAAAAAAGATAAAATGCCACTGTATTGTTTTCAGATTTCTGTTTATATTCTTAAAGCAAGCAACCTTCCATTCAAGGTAGTACCCAGTAATGTCTTTGTGGTTTCATTTAGATCTGCAATAAAATGTGCAGGTGCAGGTGTCTGAGAGCAGAAACAAAGCAGCACAATCTATTGGAGCACCTGTATATTATGTGTTACAGTATACTCGCATATAAATGAGTCATATACCACATATTATAGGTTTGTTGTTGCACAGCAAGAAGGAAACATACATGTATCCTTGTTTAGTTGTTTCAGTTTAGGAAACGGACAGCTCTACTGTGTGCTAACATTTTTATCCATTAACATTATAGGCATCATAAATTGATGAGGTTTTTGCTATGTGAAAGCCATTGATGAGTTGTTAAGATAAACCATAGCCATATACAGTACCAGTGCTTTAGAACAGTTTTAAACTACATAGTGAGAGAGCAGTTTAGTTTTTTTATGAATGGGACACATGAGAGTTTAATTGCTTAAATTATTACACTGAGACTATTTACTTAATTTTGTTAGTTTCGTTGTTTCTCTAAATGCCTCAAAATAAAAATCCTGTTCTGTCAAGTGAGCAGCTTTTGGTTTTGCAGAAAAAAGTATGTAACATGAGTAAAACTGTCTAAACTGTACCTTAAAAAAACACAATAGCAGTACACTGGTAGATGGCCTTTAAGTACAGTATGATAGAATGCCTGTGAAAATGGAAAAGTTGACAGCTATGCATTTTATGTTGCACATTCAACCCAAACTACACTAAAATGTAGAGGCACATCACTATCAAAATGCTATTTCTATGCCACTTTGGAAGGAGCATGTTTTTCTTGCAGTTGATTCCTTGACTCAAAATAAATCCTGATTTTTTTTAAACACTGCAGAGTTACTTTGACTCAGTTATGTGTGTGTTTGCATATTAGCGTTTGAAAACCTGCTGTAGAAATAATGTATGTTCACCCTCCCTGAAGGTTTAAACAGGTGTGTATTGGTCCCTTCATTCAAATATGCACTAATACCTTCTGACTTCTCCACCGCTGGGATTAACCTCACGCTACTTTGTCTTAGCAGCCGCTCACTGTGGCTCTCAGGAACCTTCCCGAAGCCATGATAACGGCAGTAGAAGCTGAAATTAGGCAGCTTTTTGCCCCAAAGCTGCTGCATTAAGACAGCCCTCACCTCGGCCTGTGGAAGCCGCGTTAGCTGTACAGCTAATCCAAAAGCTAGCAAAGTCAATCAGTCAGACCTTAAGCTAACTAAAGCTACCTCTGCACTGCCTTGTCTCCTCGAGATAAGGTAATGAGGATGCAGAAGGGTTAAGGTGAAGTTTCCTGGGCGAGAATTTGCGTCTCAGGTGCCCTATGTAATTGATGACCAGTGGATTCTGCAGTAAATACACCAACTCCCATGGTAGAAGGCTAGGAATCAGGGGGGTATTGTCTTAGGATGATAAGGCAATGAGAGGCTTACAGAGGTGTATCAGTGGACGAGGATGGGGAGACTCACATAGTAATACCTGCTATCTAGATATGACACCTCATCTTGCCCCCTGAGAAGGCTAGGCAGTGTTAATATTCCCTTTTGTCTTGTCCTGATAAGCTAATGAGAGTTATAGCCAAGGGTGATGAGTGTTAAGAGCTGCATTAGTGGATAGACAGGAACAAGGGACAGTCAAGCGATTTAAACCTCCTGGTTAGATGCTGTAGGACATCTCTCAGCTGCAGCTGTTGAACTGAAATCAGGAGGTGTCTCATGCTGATAAAGTAGAAAGGCAAGAGTAGGGGGCAGGGTTAAAGTTAAGGGTACTAAATGGAAAGATTTGTGCTCACAGGAGATTAATAAGTGCAGAAAATCTTACAAATACTTACAAATATAAAGCGCCATTAAACAGTGAAACACAATCTTCAGTCTGTAGATTGACTGTACTATTAACGCTGAACTTTGTTCAGAATACATTGTTTATCAAGTTTAGTCACATTGTTTTCTATATAACATTTCTGTAACTCAGCAATTTAGTCTTTTTTGTTGTTTATTAGGTTTAAATGTGCAACACACAATTCAACACAACATAATTCTGAACTAGTCAATGCATTACTTCTAAACTGGACTTCTGTAATTCGCTACTACAATAACTCGCAATACTCCCAATAACTCCTTAAAAGGTCTCCAGTTAATCTGAAATGCTGCAGCCAGAGTACTGACTGGAATTAACCCACCACCTCCCAGCCCCCAAGCCTGGTTCCCTCTCAAAAACATTGTATAGTGGTAAACCGTTGGTCTTAAACTTTACACTATAAAGTGCGTTGAGATGATGTTTGTGATTTTGTGTAAATAAATTGAATTGAATTCCAATTCAGTGATAATGTTGCTCTATAAGTTCTTTGCTAATGAGTCTACTATCAACTTAAAAGGTAAATGTATAAATATGTCAGTGAGTTCACAACTTGTTTCCACTGCTGCCACATGGACAAAATTTATTGTTGGTTTAACATTTAGCTCTGTGTTATTGCTCAGATACAATTACTTTTTTGTTATAGTTTACATAATGGTTTTCTATTTCGCCCGAGTCCCACTAAAGTTGCCCTTCTGAAAATGTAAAAAACACAAATTAGTCTAACAAAGTTCTTAGCTTTTATTAAAGTTAGTTTCAGAGCTCTCAACCTTGACACTGTTTTTACATTTTGTTCAGCAATATCTCTTATATGCCCCCCCAATGGAGCCAAGAACATGTGAAAATGTCTTCTACATAGGTAGCAAACAGAATAAAGGTCTCGTACAAGTCAAGAAATTAAGATATCTACATTATGAATTTGGACAAAGGACTTTGGACAGCTGACATTTCAAATAACAAAGCAGGTATATTCATCTAGAAGCTTTATGCTGTCGCCTTGACCTTCTGTGATCAAATGGGTTTATTCTTATATAGAAAAGTTTGTACATTTATATTAATTGATGTAAACTTTCTTTTTCCTGTTTCTCACCTATTGAGCAAAGTACATATTTTGCTGTGCTGTCCTTCAGTTGGTGCTTTTGCAACTAAACAAAGCATCGGCTTTTTATACTTCTCTGTACTTTGATTTGACGAGCTCTTCTATCTCCAGGTACTGCTCGTAGCATAAGTTTAGGGTGACATAGGCTTGTATTTTTTGTTATTTATATTTAATAAAAGCACATGATGCCTTTGAGGAGATGTGCCACATGTTTAGATTTTGTTGAAACTTCAGTTAAGTGGCTATTCATTTTTAAAATATAAATAATGGCTACCTAGTAGATCTGTTATTTCTCTAGTAAAATTATTTTACCGCATAACAAAATCTGACCATGTTGATAAATTGCTTTAACTGTATGTTTGATACCCGATATCTACATTGCAGCTTTATGAAAAAATGTTTGTTTGTTTTTTCATCTATGGGTAAGGTCATAAACATAGTGAAAAGGTGGGCGTGTTATTTCTCTTTTTACTGTCATTTACACACACACACACACACACACACACACACACACACACACACACACACACACACACACACACACACACACACACCACATTGTCTCTTATATTCTCCCTCTCATGGTTTATTGCTGCACGTTATTGAGCCCACGTTATGAAACAACAATGTGGATAGTGGATTAGCCATAATAGGCACATTTAATCTGCGGAAGCGGTGAAGTGGATGGAAAATAGGGTAAAGGAGAGGACAGGAACCGTACATTTAACACTATATTTATATGGTGTACATTTTTTATTTTGCCCTAGCTTTTCTCTTACACTGTTTTACTAATTTTTATTCCTATTTTTCTTTATAATGTGTCTTTGTTTTCTGTTACTGCTTTCATCCAATGCTTTCATTTATGATGTTTAAGTTTTGGCATTAAAACATGAGTTGTTAATTTTTACAGGTATGTAATGAACTAACTGAATGTGTTTAATTTAAATGAAGAGTAGGAAATGAAATGAAAGAAAGTAAATGAAAATGGGCAGAAGTTAAGCAAAAACATTGATGTGTGTGCGTGCGTGTGTGTGTGTGTGTGTCTGTGGACTGGCTAAGCAACAGTAGGTATGTGTGTTTGCGTGTGTACAGAGGGAGAGAGACAGAGTGGATCTATAACTAATGGTGCAGATGATGAGCCAGAGGATGAGGCCTCTTATAATCGCCTGCTCTCCATCAAACAGCAAGCTGACAGCATCACAATAGACAGCCTGGGCAGAGGAGGGACAAATGTAAGAGGGGTGTGTGTGAATACACACACGTACTTGCAGACATGCCTGCGTAAAGTGAAGGTCATAAAGAATTTGCAAAATGTTTAAATTTGTGCGGCTAATGAAGGGTTTCTGAGGGATGTGTTGGCTTGACATGTAACGTTGTCGCCTGCTGGGTGCAGTTCTTTACTACTGACCAAAAACTGCTTCTGCACGCACATAACACATACACAAACTCTTCATGCATTTCAGTTTTTCCAGCTTGAGTCCTTCATCTCAGTGCAATTACAGTGATAGTTCAGCAAAGCATGTTGATAGTGCAATAAATAGTTTTTTTGCCTTTTATATACAAGTGCATTTTTCATCATTTCTACTAAGAAATAGCACTTGCAATGACATGCCAGCTGTGAGGCTGAATAGACCTCTACCTAATATTGATTGGAGCGTCTGTGAGCATACAGGTGTCTGCATGAGTGTGTGAGCCATCAGTTGTTGTTGATGGAAGTGCGTGCAAGCCTCTTGAGGCCTCAAGGCCTCTCGGCTGTCTTGTACACACATGCATAGGCTCACAGAGCTACACGCACACATCGACTGGCACCCTGCTCTGCTTTTAGAGCCATTACTGTCAAACAGCTGTTACCACGTCAAGAGAAGTGGTGTTGATGGGATAGAGCGAAGAAGGGAGAGAGGCTCAGGGGTAAATGGTCAGGGCCAATAGATAGATGGATGGATAATTGGGTGTAGAGGAAAGAGGGAGGGGTGCGAGGGATGAAGTGGTGGATGGATGCATAGCAGGGTGGAGGGAGAAGGGGGAGTGAAGGGCTGGGCTAGGCCTTCTCTAAGTGAAGACAGATTGATGTGGGTGTCAGAGAGGACTTCAGAGAGGAACAGCTCTTTATTTGACAGTCAATTATCAGATAGACCCAGTGGCCTCGCAATCCATGGCCATCACCCTTATACAGTGCGCAAGTGGGTTTCAAACACTGGCTCTGCACCTGGAGGTGGGCAACTGGAAAATTAGATGAGGTCCAAATAGAAAAATGATGGTTTCAATTGCTGAAGATACTTTAGTGGACTAAGTTTTTGTCAGTACACTCTGTAACATGTAGCCTTTGTGTTCCAGAAATGTATCACTAAAAGGACATTCACACGTACAGTAAAGTCGCCTTGCAACAGCTTCAGTGGTAGAACGAGGATGTACACAGTGGTGAGGTTTATTTTACAGCACAACAGATGTTGAGTAGGGTGCCTTGATGAACTCATTATTTCGGACAAATAAGACACTTTAACACAGCAACCATGTAAATAGCAAAACATTACAATGTATGTATTGTTAAAATAAAATAAATGCCAAAAAATATACTAATCAAATAACACAACATATGTGCAAAAGTCAGCGCAAATAATTGTGACTGACTGAAGCAGCAAGGATGCCATATAGTACATTAAAATACCCAGTTTATAGTTTAAGTTCCAAGTCAAGTCTGTAATTAATGAAGTTGCATTTTTTAATGTCAATTTAAGTTTTCACCTTTGTCTTGTCCAGTCTCGTCAAGTAGAACTAGTTGATTGAACCATGTAGGGAGTATTTTGAAAGCATGTTATTGTGATTGTTTGCCATTGACAAATGCGTTTTTCTTCTTTTCTTGTGCACCTCCATGTTTCAGATACTCTTGTGTTGAAGTTTAATGTTAGACATTTAGTATTGTGTAGTATTGCACTGTACTGCATTTCAGTATGATAAAACTGAATCCTGACATAAAGACCAAAATTAGTATTTTTTTCCACACCACTGGTGTGAGTCTAACTTAAAACATCTGCTCTAACCACATTTATCTTTTTATTGTTTCTGGCATAATGTTGCCAGTGTAGCAGGTCTTTTAAGTGAAGCTAATAATAAAGCCCTCTTGATGGGGATGACAAACTTTTTGAAGGGCCTCAGCGAGCACAGCGGCCTTCAGACAAGGTCAATGAAGTTGGGTTTCTATTGGCTAGCCTCACCTGTGTTATTCAGCGTTTAACCCTGAGCCTGGGATTTCACAGACAAGTGTTGAGAAAAGACACACATGCACACACAAATTAATGTGAGTGGCTGAATGTGAGTGAATGAATAGATGTGCAGCACGACCCTTTAAGTTATGTGTCAGTCACAGTGGTGAATGGTTGTAGCTTGTTTAAGCCACATCGGAACGACTGAAGGATTCATCTTTTTTCAACATATAATAAATATATAAGCCAACTCTACTCACTTGCCTCTTCTTATGATAAGTACATAAGTAATAAATAACATCTTTAGTTTACATGTTTATAATCAGCAGTGATATATTTTAGAATAAAACCTTACATAGAAATATAACAGGATGTAGGTGAAGCACAAATGCGGAAATTCCAATCGACCCGTTTGGTGCTGTCCATGGTGCTGAACACCGGGCAGCCACTGAGTCGAACTCTGGCAACACACTTAAGCAATATGACCTTCATACATACAACAGCTGAACAAACAAGCGAATAAATAACCACAGAAAGAATTTTTATGGTTAGTATGTGGCTCATGTTATTTGAAGAAGAATGACATTCTTATTCTTTTCCCAGAGGCCAGGTAGTCCGTATTGAGCTACCTGTTAGACTTGTTGCTGCTTTCGCCAACACAAAAGGTGCAGTTTTCAGAAGGTATAGTTAACTTACAAAAGTTGCTTTTATCATCAACAATAGGGGGACACTGACTTTTTCCTATTTTCTGTCCACGTGGATGACTTTGAAAAGTTAATATCATCTGCTTGTTGTGTATAGCTAGAGTTCATATATGAAGTTGTGCAGCATAAAGAGCTCACCTGATTAATAGTTTTTTAAAAGAAGGCCAATTATGACTGAACTTATCACAATGGTCATTAGACCACTATATTCTCTTGACATGTTAAAATGGGTACTGTCTCACCAATTTGAAGAAAGTCAATATAAAATAAAATACAAAGATACAGTAACTATCATGTGACAGCAAACAATTTAATATTCTTATCTAAATGACTTTATTCTAGAGGAACATGGTTGATTGGCACTATATTTTAAGGCTAGACCCTGTTTCTGATTAATATAAGAATGTTCTGGTACTGTCCACTTAAGCTTTTCCATTCTTCTCTTCAAGAAGTTTTCTGTTCATTGCAGAGCCTCAGATATGAAGTTTCATCAAACAAAGCAAAAACAGAGGGCCGGTAGTACGTCACCTTCAGGATGATTGTATTGTAATAATTTACAAGTAGCTTATTTTAATTTGTTATGTTAAGTGACATGTTGTGTTTTTCACCTTTACAGGGTCAATGTTAATTTATATAAAGTCAAATCCACCTTTTCTGTTCATCACACCATGAACAGGTCCTAATAGATCTAGCTTCATCTTTCATTCTCTTTATTCCTTTCTTGTCCTTGTTAGAAACATGTTGCTTTTAATCTTTATTAGTCTTTTTGCACTTATTTTCAAGGCTCATCATGTTGGATCTCAATTCCACATCAGTAGTGCACTCTCATTTCATTCTCAGTGCCAGTTTCCCGAGTGTTGACTGCACATTCTCCCCAGAATGTATGAATGATGACATGATGCGCTTGTAAAACTTTTTTTTTAGTGGTAGAACTTTAGTTTGAAGCAGTATTGCTTTCCATAGTGTGGAAAAAACATGCAGATGGAAACTAAATAAAGGCCATCATTATCCTCTCAGTTTTCTCCTCCATATTTCTTTGCTCATTGTTTGCGTATGTCTAGCATTTGTTTGTTTGTTTGTGCACGTATGTACATTGTGTGTGTGTGTTTGTGTGTGTATCTGCGGTGTGCTATCAGTGCCCCCTGCAGTAAAACCAAAGGGAATAAAGAGACGATAGAGCAAGCGAGACACCGTAGAATAGATAGTGAGACAGAGAGAGGGAGAACAAGAGGATCGTTTTCATTATCTCCAGCATACAGAAGGAACTTAATCACACTCCTACAACAGAGGGGTCTTAAAGCAAAGACCAGACACTGTGTACAGAGATGTCTGTAATACTGAAGCCGTGCTGCACACTGGAAATCTGCAAAACTCACACAAAAAATACACAAACTACATTCTGATCTTTTTTTAATAGGTAATGTACAGTATAAGCAAACCAGTATGAACAGTTTGGACCTTGAATGTCGCACATTACCTGAAGACAGACATGCTTTAATATAATATTATAGATCAGCATTAGTCTTTTTCGATATCGGGTATCTGCTAGTTGGTGTTGACATTCCTTCTTACAGAAAATACCACTCTTCTTGCACTTGTTTCATTTGTTCATTTTCCTAATATATGTTCTTTTTTTACAGATTTAATATGGCTTAGTCCATCTCTAAGCACTGAGTGATGTGTGAGACTTTTTTATGAAGGTTAGATGCTGTTTTGTAGCTTACTCTAAATGTGCGTTTTCTATTGACAGAACATTTTCTCATTTTACTGAATGTCGAGCAGTTGACAACATATTTTCTGTTTTCGATAGTTGTGCACAGAATTTCACATAATGACAGCATGTAAAATGTCTATACATGTTCATTTGGAAGAGGCAAGGACTCAGTCAACGCGTCAAGGATATCTGGCAGATCAGCAATATATTGACAGATGTGCTTATTTTTTAAAATCTGTATCCCAATTAAAACCAGTTTGTAGCTCAGTGCAGGGCTTTACACACTTGCAGCCAGCTGCTGCCGGTTGTTGCCGATGGCTTGCTTATGTCTTTTTGTTGTTTATTTTTATTTATTTTTTATTTCCATGGTGACATATCACAATCCTCTTATGCAAACAAAATCCTCAATTTGCGTTGAGGTAAAAATCTGACTGTCAAGATGTCTGTGTGTCTAAACGGTCACGACACCACACTGCAATATCAATATTCATACAATAACATGCAAAGATTTATTTACTAAAAATACATAAATATTTCAAACAATACATTTTCAGTGTCATTCCCATTTAATTCCTTTTGTTAGATTTTATTTCTTTATATTAGTCTTGTTGAATTAAATATATCTGTAAGATATATAATCAGTTTTATTTACTTACCGTATATTTGTATGGTTAAATTTTACCCCTTATACGTCCATATTTCCTCTTTCTTTTGAACAGTACCGAGCTTTGCAGCTGCTTTTTGCAGTCTCTCTGCAGCTCTCTGGTTTTTGCTTTGAAGAGGATCTTCCCTCTGTCTAGTCCTGATTTAGAGGTAGCCAGGGCTCCAATAGATGGCATCACAGCACTAGACTTCAGACGTCGTCTCAGCTCTGCTGTGCTGAGATGCTGCTCGTGAGCTATGAGCCAAGCTGGGATGTGGACCGCAATAATAAGCTACAACAGAAATGGCATTTAAATTGCAAGTCACAAGAATTTTTCATGCTGTTACTTCTTAAAAGGTGAAGCAAATATTTTTATTCAAAGCTTGTATTTATGACTTTATTTTAGATACCAAAAACTAGATGTAGTTTTTCTGATAGTGATTTGATTTGTATTCAATTATTATTAAAAGTGATGGAGGTTCTGCTTCCCACATCTACATGATACAAAGACAATTTCAGTACAGAGAAGACACAACATTTGACAGATACATTTTTATTCTGAACGCTTTCTTGCAGTTGCAAGAAATTATTCTTCTGATTTAGGAAAATGTCTCTAACTCAAAAACATTTATTATGGGAACTTTAGATAATACAATTTTATATTTTTTGTAAATGAAGTTATTTAATTGAATATGACACTGGAAATGTGAGCATCATGCCTAATTTATTTGTTAATATCAATATAATTGTTACAGTATGTGGTGGCCTGTTCAAGCCAGTCAGTCCTGTAACTCAGCGTGATCCACTATACTGTTGACAGTTATGACTCAGGATTATAACCTGTGTGAGTGTGAGAGAAGCGGTGTCACTGTGATTAATCTGTAACGTGATTAATCACACTCCATTATACCACCCCTCATTTGTCCCTGAATGCTCTGTTTTATGGGGAATTAACACAGGTTTTTATTGGCTTGTGCAATAAATCAACATCAGAGCCTCACTGCACACATAAAATAATATTATTTGGACGATGTGAAACAGTGCTTCAGTCAGTTTGGCTTCAAAACAGCCATCCTTAAATCTGTCGCTCTCGTTTTCAACTGAAGATATGTGTGTGTCAGTCGTAATGTGTTTTTGTGTGCGTGAATCCCCTGCTGCTGTGTTTCGTGCAGACACTCCAGAAAGGAAAAAAGATAGTCGGCTCTGATAATGGAGCGTTTCTCTACAGTAAATGTATAAAAAGGGCTCCTGAAATGACAAATGATTGTGGCCTAAAAACAGGCAGAGACAGAGAGAGAGGAAGAGGGAGAAAAAAAGTATTCATTAGAAATTACATGTGGACGGTAAGGACTGCTGCATTGCCTTTCAGTGCGACTGAATGCTGTGATGTGAATTTGTGTTTGGTGCATAAATAAAGAAAATGTAAGGTAACAAAGAATAAAGCAAACACAGGTGAATATCTTCAGTACTGTAGACAATATTTGCGTCCTTACGCATTTTTTTATTTTTTTTTTATATTTGTCACACTTGACAAATGATTCAGATCAAACTAATTTTAATATTAGACAAAGATATTCTGAGTAAATACAAAGTGCACTTTTTAAATGATGATTTCATTTATTAAGGGAAACCTGCCCAAACCTGCCTGGCCCTATGTGAAAAAGTAATTGCTTTGGCCACATTTGGCGGCAACAACTGCAATCAAGCGTTTGCGATAACTGGCAGTAAGTCTTTCACATCTCTGTGGAGAAACTTGTGTCCACTCTTCTTTGCAGAATTGTTTTAATTCAGCCACATGTCCTGCTGCAGAACCCAAATGCACTTGAGCTTGTCACAAACTGATAGCCCAACATTCTCCTTCCGGATTTTCTGGTAGAGCATATAATTAATGGTTCCATCAATCACAGCACGTTGTCCAGGTCCTGAACTGCAGAGCAGCCCCAGACCATCACACTACCACGACAATGTTCGACTGTTGGTATGATGATCTCTTTATGAAATACTGTTAGTTTTATGCCAGATGTAATGAATACACACCTTCCAAAAACAAAAACTTTTGTCTCATCAGTCCATATTCTGAATATTTCGACTTATTTTAAGTCTTAAGGATAATCAAGATGTTTTTTGGCGTGAGACAAGCCTTTATGTTCATTTTGGTCAGCAGTGGCTTTCCCCTTGGATGCCACTTTTGCCCAGTTTCGTTCTTATTGTTGAATCATGAACACTGACCTTAACTGATGCAAGTGAGGCCGGCCGTTCTTTAGAGGTTGTTCTGGGTACTTCTATGACATCCTGGACGACTCGTTGTGCTCTTGGAGTAATTCTGGTAGGCAGGCCACCAAAAACCTTTTACAGACTAATACATATCAGTTATTTCTGGATTCAGTAGGTCTGGGTGTTGCAGGTTGAGCTAAATTCAGCTTAATATTGTGTAATATAAAAATTAGTTTGATATGAATTATTTAAGTGTGACAAATACACAAAAAAGTAAAAAAGCAGGAAGGGGGCAAATACTTTTCACAGCACTTAGTTTTTTCCTGTCTTACACCTAAACCTACTGAGTAAATACAAAATGCAAAAAACACAGAAACACAGGTTTTTCTGTTATCATGAAAGTCTGTGTGCATTTGAAAGCCGCAAATTCTCATTTACATGTAAGTTTGAAAACGCCCTTTTTGATTATTTTGTCAAAAAAATATATAATAATTTATGTTTATGTGAAAATCCACATAAAAATACGATTAAAACTGATAATTTAGCTTAACTTTATACTATTCTCACAATGACTTTTTTTTTTCTGATTATTTACTGTAAAGGGAAAAATTCTGTCAAGGCATATTTTAAATAATGAAAACAGCTTTTGTATGACTGTAATTTACCTCTGTGATGTTGGTATCACATAGCAGCACTGTAATATTTAAAAGGTGAAAGCCCACTCGCCGGATTTTGTCTTTTTCCTCAGATAGAGGTATCATATCAAAACGACAGCCGCTCCATTTAATGTCTTTTAATGTCATTTAAATCTCTAACTGTTGTATGCAGACTGATAATCTTCCTCTTTGTGATCTGTGGACTAATGAGACCTCTCCTCTCTGCCTCTCTGTGGTGAAGTCTCCATCCTAATTTCTTAATGCTGAAACACAAAGACTTGGCTCCAGTGTGGCCTCAGTGGAGATCCGCACTGACCATGATTTGAGTGAATAAAGGAAAAAGGAAAAGGGAGAAAAGGCGGGGGGTGGGGTAGTGAGAAAAATAGAGACAGAGAGGGAAATAGCAGCGATGCCAAGCATTTTTAAAGCAGTATTGATGAAAGGCTATAATTTTAGCCAATTAAAGGGATGAGGGAGGGAGAGAGGCTTGATTTTACACCAACAGGTCGCACCTTTGCATGCGCGGTGGAAGGAAGAAAAAAAAACACCAATCTTCTCTTTGCTGCGCACCTTCACAGCAATGTCAGCTCTCTGATTAGTACCAAGAGGAAAATCTGGAATAATGTGTGATACCAGATGAGAGGAGGGAGACCTTTAGAAGAGAATGTGGATAACCGTGTCCTCTGCTATCCTGCTAACATCACCGCTCAGCCTAAATGTTAAGGCATGGCCTCGGCTGCTCGGCATGAATACTGAAATTATTATACATGTAGGAGCTCTCTCACTGTAGAGATAAAGAAACACATGTTTTAGAAACACATTTTTCTCCGTCAGTCATTTATACATTTATAGATGTAGGTACAGCAGAATATTCCAAATTTTATTACTATTTATGTTTGAGTCTGACTTATTTGAAATTGTATAATTACATCAGTAACTACATCAGCATATAAAGCAGATGAAAAGGACGAGACAGCAGAATGTTTTTATGTGACTGCTGCAAACCTAGATGATTACGTGTCCCTCATGAAGTCCCAGGGTTCTTCAAATCTGCTATCAGAGCCTTGGCAGATTGAGACAGTCCTTTGTATTGACAGAGCAAAACCCTAAACAACTAAAGTTTTTTAATAAAACACTTCAGTTTATACTGTTTCCAGCTTATTGTTGTTCTCTGCTTGGCTCATAGGCAGACTTTAATAGTAATTTTACAATAAATTGTATCAATCGGTATCTCAACTAGACAATTAATTGGACATAAGATGCTCAAATGCATCAGAATAAAATCAGTGAGAGACAAAATCAGCCAGTAATTCCATGCATTCAGGATTAGTGTAACCCGCAACTATACCATTAAAGTTTAATAATGTACAATCAATGTTTGGAATGTTTTGTATTATTTTTATTTGCAGGACTTTATAGTTTTCAGTCTGGCCTTTTATTCTGAAATATTTCTCTGCTCGTATAGCAGTTCACTCATCCCTCCAAAAGTCTTCACATAAGAAACTTAGACATGAACAGTACTTGTCTCCATCAAGGTAGACTGGTAAACTTCTAAAGTCATGTTCTGTAATGCTTAAATAAGATTAATTTAAAATCAATAAAAATGAATTGATCCTGTTAAAAATGTGCTGCAGGTGTTGTCAAAACCTGGAACAACTTATTGAGCTCAAAAATATTAATATAAACACATGAGTGAGGCACAAACTTTGCCTGAATGACATGATTCTTCACTACTATGAACACGGTACCGTAGTTTATTTTGATTAAATCCCTGCTACTCTGTAGCTGTTAATAGTCCTGAACAAATGCACTTTTTCTCCAGTTTGAGCATCCTTTACTAAAAATGACAGAAGGAAATTGTTTAGCCTTTTCTTTGTCAACAAATATAAAATGTCAGCCTTATCCTTTAAAAAAGTGACAGTGTCTGTTACTTCTGCTGTTGAACTGGCAACAGGAGAGTCATTTTATAATGATGTTATAACAACGTTAGATAATTGGATTAGTCTGAACTACATTTAGGGAAAGTGTATTAAATGATTTCTGATTTCCATCTGCTTCACTTATGTAAGAAAACATCAAGCGCAGCCTTAAACCAGGCCTGTAAACACACACACATTCTCTCTCTCTCTGTCACAGACCACGAGTGTGTGCTCATACACATTTAATGTATTACTCACAGATCAAATATGAGCTTCCCACCTATTTCCCCTCATAGAGAGAGCAAGTGTGTGTGTGTGTTATTAACCCCCAACACTACTGCTGCTTGTCTGCTGGCATTAACCCCATTATCCTCCCCTCTTTCCCCCCACTCTCTTCTCCTCTTTTCTCCTCCCTCTCTCTCTGACAGCATATTGAAGTTCAATAGGTGCAGTTTTCCTCTCCTCTCCTTGTGTGCTCATTCTTTCCTCGTTTCCCCTCCCCCCCCCCCCTCCCCATCTCTCTACAGTTGGCAGTGGCGGAGGTTAGACAAGCACACTCTTTCTCCATCCACCCCTCCCTCACCAGGTCCCAGAGGTGCTTTCTGCTTAACGAGGCTGGATATCTGTTTCCTAAAATCAATCGCCTGTCTTAAACGAACATCCCCGACCATCTGCTTCAGGGGCTTACGCACACAGACACACACACACACACACACGCACTGCTCTGTCTTCGCCTTGCTGGAGCTCCAATCTCAATATTTGTTGAGTGTATGATCCAGCATTCTCCTCGAGGGCCCCAGAGCGCCAATGCTGGGATCCACCGAGGCCCCTCATACTGCTGGGGGTCTCGCACTTGGCTCTGCTCCCTCCCTCCTTTCTTCCCCTTCTCTCCCTCTGTCGCTTTTCTGTTTGATTAATCGCTAAATCTGTGTGACACACGGACGAGGCTCTGAGACTCTGCCAGAGAACTGTGTGTACGTGTGTGCAGGAGAAGGTGTGTGTGTGTATCAGAAAAAACGAAATGCACAGCTTAATCCTTTTAGCAAGCTTTTAGCTGTTGCATTGTGTTTGGGGTTTTAACAGTGACACTAACAGACCTGAGTTATAATTTCACATCTCTATAAGACATTCTCACCCGTGTTGACCTTGTGACCTTCCTGCTCACTGATGCTTAAAATTCAGATGAATGTTTGTAACAATTCAAAACTTGCAAACATACTTTTATTTGATCTTATTGCATATTGAAGATATTTGGAAAGATGATGAAAAAAGCAGTTTTAAGTGTCGCATTTTAAATAGAGCTCAATAACACAGTAAACAAAGGAAATGAATGAAGAAGAATGACTTCCTGGACAACATCAGTATTTAATCTCAGGGTCATGTCAGGACTCCCTCCAGTACCCACTAGTATTTCTAGTATGTCGTATTGTGAATTACTAATCCGTGAGATTTTCATACAAGAAAATATTGTACACACTTTAGCTTATAGGTGTTTTTTATATATAATGTGTGTAGGAGGGCAAAATTCCACAAGATGGGCTACAGCAGTGCTATACAACACTACAAAACACAGAGTGAACCAGAGCATTGTGTAGAAGAGACTTAATAAATACTGAACAACAGACTTGATGCTGATTTCGCCTTCTTTTTTCAGGCAGTTTAAATTTACAGAAAATCAGAAGAGGGGAAAGAAAGTTGCAGACACAAACAGAACAGCTAATAAAACTGAGATTGTTGCCACTTTAACAGCTGAATTAGTTCAGTTTAGTGGCTGCAGTGATGCAGGTTGTATTTTATTTATCGATTGCATTAGTTTGTCTGCTCAGCACAGGAATCAAATGAAAATGTCTCCTAGGAGATGTGGTGGGGTTCAGCTATTAAAGCAGAAAAGAGAAGTGTAAGTTAAACTTGGGGGGTGGGGGTGTAAATGTTGATTTAACAGCTTTTTCTTTATTTTGTGCCACAAAATTGGTCAAATTCCAACATATTAAATCTGGGCTCCTGCCAGCTTCCACCCAAACAGTTGGCATCACCCTTTAAAACCCTGTATCAGTTAAACCCCAGATTCCTCCCCCTCCTCCTTCAAGCCTCTATTGTATTCCCTCCTTGCCTCACCCCCAACCCCCCTTCAGTAATTACAACCAAAGTCAAAAGACGATGCTGTCAGTCAAACCCTCAACTGTCACTTTCACTGCTTTGTCTCGCACATCTCTGTCTGTCTCCGTCTCTGCTGATTTCAGACCGTGCTGTCAGAACGGTGCCGGGCTGTTCTGCATTCATTCAGCTGTGTTTTGTGTTTGAGTGCCTACGTTTGTGTGTACTTAGGTGTGAGTACTGTTTCAGTATCAGTCATGTTAGTTTAGCTTTCTCTATAACTGGTAAAGGCCAGTGAAGCCTGAACAGAGATGCTGAGGTGGAAAAACCTTTTACACTGACGGCGCTCCATCAAATGCTCTCCTTTCATCTTCCATTGTTGTTTGGCGTGGTTGTGGATAAATTAAGTTGCGAAGAAGTAAGTCCAAGTACTCAGCAGTGATGATTCACAGCTCCTTCATTCACTCAGACATCAACATGAGCCCAGACCTGACAGACACACCACTCACTGAGCAGTTACTGGTCACTGGAAACCCACTACTTGGTGTATTGGTAGCAGCACGTTGGATCCCCAGCAAGTACAGCAGATTCCAGAGTCACCCCATAAAGAAAAGTGTTTTAAACTGTCCATAAAACATACAACAACAAACAATCTATAGTCTGTAGCTAAATCCAGTACCTCGATGTTTGCACATAGTAGTTGCAATTCTCTACTGCAAGAAGCATATTTTGGCATTTATTGGCAAAGCAAAGAATAAGGAAGACTGTAAGAAGGCATACACACAATGAAGAAGTGGAAGAGGCTGTTACTCAGGTGATTGGGAGCACTATGATTCCACACAATTGATGCTCCTAAAATGCAGATAAATGTTTCAGACCTGGAGGGCCCTTCATTCAGGAACAAGTAAGCTACAAACTTCAGGGCCATTTTTTCAAAGCCTGCAGGTAGTAAGGATGGTTTATGGCCTCTCAGAACTAGGTCTTAAGATGTGCTGTCTGACCAAGGTTAAAATCAAACAAGTTTAGTTGTTCTGGCATCCATACTGGAAAGCGGATTGAAAAACGTGTAGCAGAGAATTTCTGAATTCAAGAATTCAGAATTGATGGATCACTGGCTCTGGACAGTTTCACGAAACAGCTGATACAGACATCCCCTGTCTGACTGTGGATAGGTGTTGATCTGACACTATATGACCATCTGGCATGTATTTGTTGGTCTGTGGATCATTTTGCCCGTGCAGTTATCTGACTTTACTTTATATCTGTAACAGTTATAGTTGTAATTGTTAATGGTCGTCATCTAAACATTCGCTAATTTCTTTTACAGCTAGTACCTTGCAGTAAAACTGGAGCTCATGAGTTGTAGTCTGGCTGCAGGACGGTACTTCTATATATCAGGTTCACACATAAACACCTACACACACACACACACACACACAAGTGAGCGTAAGGCTAATAGGGTTAATTGTCATGTAAAACCCTGACTGCAGTCAACTTCACAGCCAATCACTCAAAATCACACACACACACACACACACACACACACACACACACACACACACACACACACACACACACACACACACAC
>JAUYWH010000020.1:20721532-20744784 GCA_034779795.1 Ctenopoma multispine | reverse complement strand
ACACACACACACACACACACACACACACACACACACACACACACACACACACACACACACACACACACAAACAAACATACACATATATATTTACACACCCTCCCATGGGATCTTGCCTTGCCCAGATGGCTTTTTTCCCGGTGGCTGTGTGCTCTAGCGCGTGTGTGTTTTTTGTCAGAGAGTGTGTGTGTGTGTGTGTGTGTGTCTGAGACCTTGGCAGGCCACAAGGGGCTTTGCTGTGAACAAGGCGCATCTTCTCCGTCTAATTAATTTACTATTATATAGCACCTGTTTCAGGCTAGATAGAGCTGGGGGGCACACACATCTCACACCGAATGCACACCGCACACAAGCTGATGAAATGGAGAGGTACTGGGGGAGGAATAGGGCAGAGAGGCAGGGATGGACAGATGAGGAGAAAGGAGAGAATAAAAGACACAGAGGGAAAGAGCAAGGCAAAGGGTGAGGGAAGGAAGGAGGGAGAATTAAAAGGCGGGAGGAGGGAGAAGGGAGCAGTGGAGGGAGGGAGACGGTAATAAATGGGGTTTTGAACTGATTATATTAAGCCGATGCTTTGATCATGTTTAAGGCCTTAAAATGGAAATATGTTTTCTCTGATGGGGTTAGGAACAGTGAGGGAGGGTTGGGTGGGGGCCAGCTCATTACATTTCTACACTAGAAAAAAAAATCACGTCACACACTAGTTACAGACAGTAATTTCTACTGTAAGATGTATTGTTGAAATCGCAGACTTCCTCTTATGATATAAAGCAGGATAAAACATTGACGTTGCTCATTTTTATACAAAGAATTTTTAATTGCCATTTGTACGTCCTCTTTCCTCTCGTAATTTTGATCTTTTCTGTAAATCTGCTTTCTAACTACCTCTAATTTACTACTTCTGACATTCCAGTCTGGACCTGCAGACCTATTTTTCCTTTCCCTTTCGTACTATAGGTAACACGGTTCTTCGTTAACACTCAAGGATTTGCCAATGTTCAAACTGCTTGGGATATTTTAGATGAGAGAGTTCTAGGCTTTATATAGATTGTTACCTATAGTAGTTGTATAATAAATTATGTATTGATAGATATATCACCTCTTAAGTTTGGATGAAAGGATTCAGCAGCATTTATTTCAAAGTGTGATGTCCTCATGTGGTAGGTTAGCTGGGTTTTTTATATGTTAAACTCTTTAGAAATAATATTGATTGTCAAAACTTGGCTTTTATCATTTCTTATGTTACAGAGCAAACACCAAGGTGCCTTTAAGATCCAGGAAGTGTGGGAATATTAGGATTCATGTGGTTAAATAGTTCTAATCCTGAGTCTGTCTCTTAATCGCTTCTCTTCTCAGATAGTTTCTTACCTTAAACCCACACAATCTGTCAGTCAGTCATGCAATCACTCAGAGTAACACATCATCTCAGAGCTGAATGCACTTAAATTAAGCACAGTAAGAGTTCTTTCCATCTGTAGGAACAAGTAAAATAAAGCATCAATGATACAAGAACAGCTCTGCTCCCAGTACAGTGATACACTGCCACCTCATCTCTTTCCCTCTTTCTCTTTCTGAGTTCATTAGTTTCCAGACCGTTGCTCCTCCTGGATTACCATAACCTGTGAGCCGTGAAACACCACAAAACAATTTTCTGCTTGTTAAAAAAAAAAAAGAATAGGGGAAAGCAGCCCACCTCGCTCTGCTGCCTCCCACAGCCACAGAGAGGGAGAGGGCGGGGAGGTTACACTACCTGTATGTTTTTCTAATGAACACCACACTGAACTAATAAAAACATGTCAGGCAGAGAGAGATGCTTGAAGTAAAGGGGTGGATAGAAATACGAGAAAGTGGAATTAATGCAGATAAATACCTGTGTTTCAAACAGGTGATAGCTCATTAAATATGACTTACATGATTTCCAGCTGTGAACAAGCTAACAGACTGTATAATGCAATGTAATTAAATCAATCTGTTAACTGAAAGTGAAAATAACTAAAGGAAAATTCCTTCTTTTTTCCAACAGTTTTATCATTTGTGTTGCTTATGATAACACTGTATATTACAAGCTAAGTGGGAAAAGAAGAAGCATTAATTAAGAGAAGATGAGACAGGTGGTAAATAAACTAGTTTATCCAGATAGTCTAAGGGAAGTAAAACTAAAAACGAGTGCACCCAAAATGTTGGTAATAAAAAAATGAAATAAATATTGGCCCCATCAGGCGCCAGGGCATTGATCTGAAAACCGTGATAAATGTTGGCAATGCTCAAATTGGGTAATAATTTCAAGGTTTGCCTTTGTTCTGTCTTTTAAATGAATTTTTCCTGACCCGGGCTTGTACATACAGTATATCAACTGTGATTGATAGCTCATGTTTCTTGCCCTGTTGGGCTTCCTTTTAGAGATGTCAATGCGTTCCCAGTTCTTCTGGAGAGCTCACTGTTGGTATTACTATTAGGGAATGGTGGAGAGAACTATGGGAGTGTGAATTTTTTGCTAATTATCACAGGTATTTTAGACATGGCAATTAAACTACTGCTCTGTGAAAATCATTGTCTTTTAGTGTGAAATGATCAAAAGGACCATATTACTGAATAAAGCAGGACGTGCCGCCACACGTGCAACAAACTGTTCTTGGAATCACAATGTCCAGAACTACAACAACTTCTACAGTCATTTCAGCATTTCGGCTCGAGTACGTTTAGAGATCATAAAACACTGCTAGAGGTAATGCATATTTTACTCTATACCATTGTCACTCCTTCCTGATCATAGGGCTGTGCAATATGGCCAACATCTGAATGAATGACTAGTTTATATAAAGTGACCACAAGAAAAGGTTTATTACATTTTCAATTATATATTTAACATATAAAACAAATGTTTTCCGACTTGTCTCCTATTTTTAACCTTTGTACAAATTTACAATTGAATGTATAACATACATGACTATGTGAACTGGAGAAATATATTTGTAGATATAGGTTGCAATGACTTTTCATGCCCAAACCACAACCACCTCAACACCCCTCTTTCTAGTTTTGTCTTGGCTAGACTTTCTGCGGTTTGGAATCACTCTGTTCTGTGCTGCGTCCACGGTCTTACATGTTTGTGCCTGCATCCATATTGTGTAGCAGTAAGGACCATCAAAATGATGAAAAACGAAAATAACAATACAGCATAACGTCTGTCCACACTAAGCTACATACAAGCAGAAGCCTTCTACATTAATTATGGTGTAAAAGTGACTCAACATAAAACGTGATACATCTGGCCCACATTGGCCAACCGATTCATCACCTGTACTGACCTCTTCCCTCTTTCATAGTTACACCAAAAGTTGTATTACATTAGAAAATATATTTTTTATGAAAACCTCAAACCAATCAGTTTCTTTAAAGATTTTTTCTTGCTGTCCCATGATGCCTTACCATGTTGGTGTTTGATTTCCTGACAACCAGTTGGCACAGATAAAGCATCTTGCTCCGTTTAAGGTGGACTCTCACCTTAATCGCCTCGCTGTTTCAACACCATCAGTTTACCCTGCCGTCTGCTTTCCATATTTGTTCAGATAAAATCGCTCTCCCTGCAAATTAAAAAATCAGACTCCTCTGTGTTGACAGTTAAGACCGATGAAGGTGTGTTCCTGTGAATATTGACCTATTAGTTTTGGTTGGGTGGCTCTTTTCTTCTGAAACATGCAAGGTAGTTTTGAAATCGGACATTCACTGTGACAGGAAAATAACAAGAACAGGTCCACATGTACTCCCCAGGTTGCAGTTCAGTTTCAGGAAGCATCAGGCAGGTATCTTAGAGGAATATGTGCAGTATTTACTGAGTATGATGTATGATGAATCTTTTCGAGGTTGTAGTTGCTTGTTTATTCTGTCTGGTCCAGCTTTCTGTTGAGATCTGTTGCATACACACAGGCTCCGTTAGTCTGTTACTACCTGTTTTCACAGTTCTGCTGAAGGACAGTGTTCATATTCGGCCACTGAATTCACAAGCCCAGTTTCACAGATAACAGCTGCTTCCTAATAACTGCTTCCCATCTCCACAGCACAGAACATAGACTTTCCTTAACTTTAGGAAAAGCAACTGAGAAAGAATCATCTTCCAGGACGGAGAGACCAGGGCAATTCACATGTCATTTAATTAAAACATGTTGCACTACACAAACGTCTTATTAAATAGTGATTAGTTGTAGCTGTTGTGTAGCTAATGGAACCAACTGGCAACTCAGATGTTAACTTGCCAATATCCTGACCTGTTTAGAGTGGAGAGCAATGGAGAGTGAAGAGATAATGCAATCGACCTGTCTAACCTGAAACCTCTCATATGTGTTGTCTGTTTTATTTGTTGAGATTTCTGTTTGTGGATCACAATAATTAAGGAGTTAGACTTTTTGTTTGCAAATTTTAAACCATGCTCTAAGCAGCAAATGCATATATATATATTTTTTTTACAAAAATCCAAAGACACGTACACCTCTATCAAGCAGCTGTTTTCCATCCTAATATTTATTTTCTCACTTTCTCCTTCCTCTCATTTCCACATCAGCGTATGTGCGTGTGTGTGTGTTTGCAGGTGATTGCAGTCTGAAGGCTCCCCTACTTACCTTGGTTTGAACAATAGAAAGCTGTGAATAGGAGCTGCTCACGTGGTTTACTATAATGGCCTTGCAGGGCGGGCGCTCAATCTCAGTGTGTGTCTGTCTGTCTGTCTGTCTGTCTGTCTGTCTGTCTGTCTGTCTGTCTGTCTGTGTGTGTGTGTGTGTGTGTGTGTGTGTGTGTGTGTGAGACATATAGAAACAATGCATGTGCTGCTGGCTGTATAATTACAGGCATAATCTTACTATGCAGACGCTTTCATTCACTAGAGCGAGGGAGAGATATAATTACATCAAGAGTATAGGTTGCGATATATTAAGAATAATCTCGGCTTCCTCTGGTTTTTGCTGTTGTAATGTTGAACCTGACACATGGCATGGACTGAGAAAAGGGAAATTACAGTGTATCGTGGAAATGATGAAGAATAATGTGTGCAGTTCAGCAGACGTGTGTGACACAAGAGGGCTTAAAATGGAAATTCCACTGACTCTGTGGCATTCACCAGTTGTGTTACTACTTACTACTGAATTGAAACCATGCATGAGGTTCATATGTCTTATAGATGTCTAGGCTTGGGCGACAAAAATCCCTCAAAATTGATATATATTGCCATCAAATCACTTTTTCTGTTAAGCAAAGGTTAATTATAAGGTTAATTTTCAACAGTGCTTACTGGCAGTATGTCTTTTACATTAAAGTAGGCTATTGCTACTTTGTTAGCATGGTGTTTCGTAATAAGACATTGCTCTGGAGAAGGTGGACACTATGGTTTCTGTTGTTGTTATGCAGGTATCACACTGGGTGTTGTGGGTGGCCCACCAGCACTTGCTTGGGTCTGTAATTGTAAAATCTTGCCTTCTGTGTACTCCAAAGGATGATGAGTAGTATTACCTGTCTTTGCAGGAACATGTTTCAGCCAGAAACAACCATCAAATACATGCTTCCCTACTTTGTCTTAATATTAAAGCATCCAGCTTGAAAACATTGCTTCTCAAATTCATAGAAAAGGACACACTGATTAGTTTGAATCTAGAAATGAGTCCCCATTTCTCTGGTTCAAAAATAACACAGTTGAGCCTTAGCAAGAAATTCTTTTATTGACTGAAGAAGCCAACACAGATCATTAATCCTGATTACACGTGTGATTGACATCTAACTTTCAGAGATTCTTTTTAAGAGACTCTATATAAGTCTAGCAATTGTTTTACAAAATGAACAGTTGTTGGTTAAGAAAGTAAATGAGTTGACTCAATGTGTTGGACTATGTCTCCTAAAGGAACGCCATCAAATAATTGATCAATATGATATAATAAGAAATAAACTTGCTGAAGATGTAGTAAACTTTTTTTTTTTTTTTTATCTGACCAATACAAAAACTGAAATATGGAAAAAATATTACACCAGTTTGTCGTCAAATTCAACAAAGAAAAAATGGTACACTTTTTATCAGTTATTGTGTTGGTGGAAAATAATTGTATAGTAATTTTGACAATGGAAGTGAAAATGCCAAATGTTCTCTGGTTCCAGACAAAATGTTTTGTTGCTACTCTGACAACAAAACAAAACTCTACAGTATGTGAATGGTAAAAGTTTGTTATGGTCTGCATCCTGGTACTAATAAAGCACTCCTCATTCATGCCTGCTTTCAAATGATTGGTGGCTACTCCAGAGATTGTTTGAATGTAAAGTGCATAGTCTTTATTTATGGG
This sequence comes from Ctenopoma multispine, assembly GCA_034779795.1. Lineage (NCBI taxonomy): Eukaryota > Metazoa > Chordata > Actinopteri > Anabantiformes > Anabantidae > Ctenopoma > Ctenopoma multispine. Next base: position 20,738,467 of record JAUYWH010000020.1, on the reverse strand, counting down.
TTAATTTTGTTGACACTATATTTGCTTTCCAGTAATTAGCTCTGTTCTCCTGCGAGTTAAGATCGGTGTCTGGCCCACAGTGTTAGATAGAGATAAACCCAATAGTCCCAGCGGCTTTTCTACTGTAGATTTCTCTCTCTCCTGTTCGCTGTACATCTCTTTCCTCTCTTGCTCATTGTCTAGAAAAGATTACAGAGAGGGAGATACTTTGAGAGAAAGAGATAGAGGAGGGGGGAGAGTTGGAGTCCTAAAGCTAAGTATTTAGCAGCCAGTTAATGTACTGAGGGATAATACGACGTGTCCACAGGCAGCGTCTTTATGTCCGATGTGTTTTTACCAGCTTCTCAGCAGCTTGGCAGTGTTTACACACTCTAATAACAAGTGGCGTCTTTCAGGGACCCTTCGGTTCATTCACCATTCAACCACCAGTCCAGCTTTAGCCTAATCCCCTCCCCCCTCGGCACACCACTCCCATACAAAACACAAGATTTCAATTTTTTCACTGTAATTGCCTGGTTTTTAATTCCACACATCCCATCAAGCCAAGATTGGAGCTCTAGCCAGATTTCAGGGAGGGGAGGTCATCTGGGGACTGTTGGACAGTAAAGATTTTGGGGCGAGAGAGGCACAGATTTGTGCGGCTTGGAAGTAGAATTGGGCGAAAGGGAAGTAGTTTGAAAGTGGTCTGCGTTGCTACGATAAAAAGTAAGAAATTAAAACGTCTTAGTTTTTGAACAACTGAAGCTCACTGTTGTCCGTTGTGGTGTACGACAGCTCAGAGCTGCACAAGTAATCTGCTCTGTGCTGTGAGAGAGGCCTGCTGGGGCGTGGATGGAGGGATGGATGGGAGAGGAAAGTGGCATAAAATAAAAAAAATAAAACAACAAGCAGTTTGTGGGTGATATTAAATGTGAACTTTAATTTCTAGCATTTAGCTGCCTGCTGTTCTTTTCTCTCTTCTCTGTCCACTCACACCAACCGGTCGAGGCAGATGACCACCCACCCTGAGCCTGGTTCTGCTGGAGGTTTCTTCTGTTAAAGGGAGAACTGTTGGGTTTTCACTTTTGTTTACTTATATTTTGCAAGGTGCTAAACCTTGCTATGTAAAGTGCCATGAGATGACATTTGTTATGTTTTGGCGCTATACAAATAAAGATTAATTGAATTGAATTGTGTGGGCATTATGCAGCTAACATACCGCACTGCATGAGCTAGGTGATAATGTAACACAGTGAATTTCATGTTTTAATACAGATGCTGTGTTAGTCTGCTGTGTCCAGCAAATCAGTGCTGTTGTGTGACCTCTCTTTGCCACAACTTCCTCATATCGTGCAGTCATTTGATTCAGTCAGCTACGCCAAACAGGGTCATTGGGAATGCAGGTCTGATAGTTTATTACTTTACTCAATATAACGCGACATTTCCTCATTCAAGTAAAGTTAATAAGAATGGAATACAGTTGAATTTGCTTACTCATTTTAGAGGGGATTTATGTATTATATCTACGACACTCTTGAAGATACAGGTGTCTCAAAGCATTGTTCTAGTTGGTTTGCTCCATTAAAAACAGCAAATTTATCCACATGCTCCAGGCTTCTCTCCTTTAAATGTTTGACGTCCTTGACCTGAGAAGGACCTGATCTAGCTAAACGTTGTTGGAAGATCTGCAGAGACCACCTTGCTTGAATACTGAGGTTGACAGAGTTTGGAGTTGGAACAATATTTGTGAGAAAATATTTTATCATTCTCACAGGGTATTCGAAAAAACCTAATGAAATCTGAACTTATGAAGAAAGAACTTGTTAACACTGTTCATACCAGTGTATTTGGATATGTAGTGCACCTTCACTGGGATACTCACCTCTGTAAACGTTGTGCTCTGTATTTCCCATCATCCAGCGATCTGCTCCTCCTGTTGTGATGATCTGATTGTGGGTCCTCTGAACTGAATCTGTCCATATTTATCTGATCTAATCACAGTTGATATAATGCCGATACACACTATACCTGAGCTGACCCCTTTAGGCTGTAAGTCTCCTCCTTTTAAACATGTGTCTTTTTACAGGCATGTCCTCATGGTTCTGAATAAAAACAAGGACAAAGTAAACCTCGTATTTGAATTTAGAGTGGAGGACTTTGATTACACTGTGCATATAACCACTATGAGTCTATATTGTATTTAATTTGTGGGCCAGAAGAAAGTTTTGTTGTGTCTGGCCAGAGAAAGTGGTGGAACAGTGGCTGCAGCCCCAAACTTGATGCCGTATGAGCTGTCGGCCACTAGTGTAGAGCACATGCTTACCAACTACGGTGACATTTTATACTGAAAACAGTGAAGCAGATACAGTGACAGGATTGGTTAATGATGTGCAATCAAACAATTTGACAAACCGTTCACAAGCAGTGCTGAGTGAAACTGACAAAGTGGTTGAAAGTGAGAAGCTGGAAAGACGCAGAGTTTGTCTTTGAAGCAGAGGGTGAGTGTATGGATGAGGAGGTTTTATCTTTAGTAAAACGCAAAAGCACCGAAATCAAACAGAACAATAGCAGAGTTAAAAAAATACTCCAAGAAAGCATCTGAGTGTTCGTCCTCTCAGAGGAAATATTGGATGACCTGAACATAATGATAATGAATTGGGAAGTAATCTAGAGAGTGGATCATTCAAAATAAAGTTTTTATCAGTGACTGTTCAGCATATTGAATGTTAAAAAAAAGATGTGCTGCAGAGTGAAGATTCACTCTACTGGCTTTTAAAGGAACCCGTTGTCTGTGTTAAGTGTTGTAAATCTCTGTGTGGACCGGGACCCTCTGTAATGAAGAAGTTTGTCTCTTCTGAAGTGCTCACACTGGGTAATGTGGTGGAACTGTGTGGATCCAAGTTGGAGAATATCGGTGCTTTGACCTCTCGACTTGGAATCATCTCCACCAGGCCTCTCGGCAAACAGCTTGGAGTGTGGAAGGAACAACTTAAACTGACTGAACAAAACCTCTTGACTGCTCCACGTTACCTTGTTCTATTTTTTTTACAAAGGCTCATTAAGTACTTTTATCCTGGGGTATTGTTCTGAACAAAATAAGAGGTTCTGTTGATTGCGATGTGCATTTGATACCACTTGTATGATTAAAAATCAGTTACAGTTACTTTAGAAGTAATATTGGGCGATCTTGACTGTTTTGTTACTATGTGGTGGGCTGTGCTCCGCTACTGAGGGGAAACTTGGTTTTGACATGTAAATGGAGTGTTAAAATTAAAAATTCTCTCTCTCTCCCTCTCTCTCATATATATACTTAACAGAGCTATCATCTTCGAGTGGACGGGAAAAAGGCTTTGATTTTCTTTTTAACTTGGCTTCTGCTTGATGCCGGGATGCTTTCCAAAACTCACTTTCCCTCTCTCTGTGTCTCTTGCACCATCTCTCCTCTTGTCTTTTCCACACCTGTTAGCTCCCCGCAGATGTGTGCTCGCTGCGCTGTGTATTTGTTCGAACAACAACACCGTCTCCATCATCAAACCCAGGATGAGCTAAAACAATCAGGCAGCATTTAAGCTGAGCGCAGGCCAGCTGCACTGCCCATTACTTCCATTCACACTCAAATGCACTCACACACTCACTCGCGCACACATACTCTTTTGTAGCTCGTAGGCACACAACGGTAGCTAATATGAATATAGTGAATATATTCACAAGAGAGTAGTTATTCTTCATTTCCCATCACTCATTAAGGTTTGTGCCATTCCTCATTTATCTCCCTCCGCTCATCATTAAGCTGCTTTGATCACACCTTAACGAAAGATGCGGTGGCCTCAAACAAAAGAAGCATATTGTGACAGTCACTGTGTTTGTCTTTCGTCTCTTCAGAGTCTCTGATTCATTGCTAATGAGGATGAGGGAAGCGTTGATTGTCTAGGAGATGGACTTACGTACCTGCTTCACACCATCACTCCAGTGTATTTTTTTAGGATAACACAAAGGAATGCTGCAGCTCTGTCATCTTATTGTTACACAGAAGTTCTTCTAAGGACAGAAGCAGGAAAGTGAGAGCTACAGGTGAGAAACTGGAGAGTGTTGACAGTGACATGCTTTTAATTTTACAGCCACACAGGATGGAGGTCAAGTTCCTCTCAGGCAGACTTGGAACACAAAGCACACACACAAACAGACGGCGAAACAGCCTTTTCCCCTGGACTCAGTGCTGATAGTGTTTTTAATCAAATTTAATCAAAAAGTTTTGTGTTTTCATTGCAAGCTATAGGGTTATTTATTTTATGTATGATTTATTTTATTTGTTTTTAAACTGATATAATCTTGCTATTGATTTTTTATCCGAATCTTAAGCTGCAACTGGATTGCCCCAAAATACAAAGCCAATGCTAAATGCAATGCCAAAATTTTTGCCCCAATACAAAATTTTATTATATATGATGCAATGACATTAATCAAAACTAAAATAAAAATAGCGCTTTAGTATCATATGAGTCTGTTGCATACTTTATTAACAATGTGTCAACCTGTATTACTCACTTTAAGGCACATCACAGTGCTTAGCCACAATTAACATATATTAACAATTGTTTTTTGGGGCCTCTGATATTTTTGTACTCTTGGATCTTAATGGAGTTTGATATTAGTGCTGTGACATTCAAATATTGGATTTTAACTGAATTAAATTATATTTGGGTACCTTGATAGATTTTCCTCTTAGCTGTGGGGTACCCCAGAGATCCATTCTTGGACCTAATCTATTTTTCTTTGTATATTTACTCATGGTAAATATGGTATTGCCTTCAAACCACTTTAGCTTGGCGTCATTGTTTGCTATTGTTTTTTGTCTAATTGTTGAATAGTCTTATTATGGAGGATATCCACTGTGAATTTTAAAATGGCTATCACGTTTCTGGTATGTTGTTGAATCTCTAAAATATTAAATGGACCCATGGGTCTGTGTAACACCTACACATTGTATTTTAGAGCCTTAGTCATTCATCATAAAATGTTTGCATGCCCAATGCGCAGAAAAATATAAGTATAATATAAGCTAAAACTACTTTAATAGATTTGCCAGATTACCTATATTATCTTAAAGTCTCTGTATCGTTTGCACTTCTGATTTTACTCTATTTTAATCCAATTTCAGCTGTTTATTTAAATGTTCAACTACATTTTTAACATTTCTATTTTGTTCAAAAAGGAAACTTGAATTAAATATGACTTACACAGTCTGTTTAGTATGTGAGTTGTTCTACTGCTTCTACTGAGATGAGGTTAGCTTGGTGTTTCACCAGACCTGTAGGCCTGTAGCATGAGGTCTTCTAAATAAGCCACTGGTCTATTTAAAGGAAGGATGTGCGATGCGTCCATACGGTAGCCGCAACTCAGTGTACTTCATCAATTACCTGCAGGTCCTAACCAGTGGTACTGAGATGACCTACAGGCCTGAGAGGTTAATAAACTATCTAAGGCTGTGTAATTGACAAGCACACACACTCACACATGCACTAACACACATGGTCACAGAAATAGGCAGAGTCTAAAGGTTTTTCTCTCCAGCTCCTCCTCTTTCTTTAACCTCTTTTCTCTTTTTTGTCCTTGGATTCTTGCACCTCTCACTGCATCTCTGCTCCTAGCCCCCATTTTATACTGGGGGAGGTAGAAATTTGTGTGTGGCTGTTGTGTATCATTCCTCATGCGAAGCCTTGGCGAAACTATCAGTGTTATCTGCTAACTTTACCACCTGTGTTAAATTGAAGGCAGTGATGTGGAAGAGGCGTATACCCTCCTTTTCTCTTTTCTCTCTTGTCCTATCTCCCTCTTTCCCCTTTCATTTATTTCTCTCTACCCACCGCTTTCCTCTCTTTTTTTGTCTATTTCCCTCATCCCATTTACCCCACCCTTTGCCTCTCTCTTTTACCCTCCCCTCTGTGTCATCCTACTATTAAAAAGTGTGTGTGTGCGTGTTTGTGTATGTGAAGCAGTCAAGCAGGTTTCAGGGTTTTAGATGCCCAGAAATGAGAATATCTGCTGTGAGACTAGCTGAGCCTTTTTAGTTCATCCCATCTGCGTGGTCACATAGACATGCAGTCAGTAACTATTTTACAGGCTACCAGGTAGGCTAACATGTTGTATGCCAGGTTGTTGTGTAATAGCTTATTAACTTGAATATTTTTCTTTAAAAAAAAACAAGATTTTACAGTTGTACTAGGACAAGGTAGTAAAATATGTCACAAATGCTGCCTGGGTATACCCTTTTTCCAACAAGCCAGTTAAAAGGCTTTTAGTTGGGAAACGAACTTAATCATTGTTGTAAAGATAAATATTAGTGTATTATTGATACGATTGATTCTAACACAGGTGATGTATGAAGTATCTAGCTAAAGGCTAAAGCTAACAAAGGCTTACACTGAGATCTTACATTCATAGCAACAGCTACGAACGGCACAAATGCGTCCAGTCGTGTTAGGATGCTAGTGTAGACTCACAAAGTCAGGTGCAAAGTGTGTTTACTGATGTATACATTGTATTCATCTGTTCATCCATCCATTTTTTTGCTTTTTTTTTAGGTAATTTTATTATGTTATATACGGCAGTTGGTCAGAAGGACAAAAATTTGGTTTAATATGCTTCGTTGTTAATTTCATTCAGTATCATCTATACTTTCACTGATGCATTGGCAAATAAGATGGTAAAACGGCCATCATTGTAGTAAAGACTTTACTTAATAAATGGAACTGAGTGAAACTTTAGATTTCTGGACATTTTAAATCGATATTTTGCAGTTTTTTGTATCAGCAGACGTTAATAGTGTGTGTCTAGTCATTCTCTATGATCTTACCAAAACAGCTGCAATGGCGTACATAGACACCTGTTTATCAACATGTTCATGCATATACACACTGAATCACACACACTCCCAGTTGACTGTGTTGTTCCCATGCAACAGTGCAGAGTGGATCAGTAGCAGAGCAGAAAGATTTGATTTGTGTGTGCGTGTGTGTGTGTTGCTCCTGCTGTGATAAAGCATGTACCATGACTCTGTAGAAATCTATCTCCCTCAGTAGATTTCACCCCTCACTTCATTTCCTTAATGACTAAAACAGCACCCGTCCTCTGTGTGTGTGTAAGCCAGAGCTGTGGCACAAACACACAACCATGCAAGCTCACAGCAGCACGCATGCTTCTGTTTCTGAGAGAGCTGAATATTGCAAAATGTTTCCATTATTTAGTTTTAACACACATTTAGAATTTGCCTTAAAAAGATTTTAACCTTAAACCCTTTGTTTTTAATAAACAGCACAGTTTTAGACTGTTCAGTTCACTTGCCCCTTTGGGACTAGTTTGACTACAGTCTAGCAATACACAGTTAACTGTCTTAAAGTGTTCACTATCTAATTTCATGTGTTTAAATTGGATACATTTATATTAGTTTAGTCATATTGCTGAAAAATGCAGATGTTTATTTGAAGGGGTCACTGCAGAATCACTCGTATGTCGCTGGATTGTCAATTCACTAATTAGCCTGGTTGTAAAAAAGCTCAAATTAGTTGATCTTTTTCTGAACTTTCTTGCATTCAAAATAAATTTAGAATACTATAGACCACTATGGAGCGGTCTAATGTACTTTTGTATGACCACTAACCCTTCATTTGACTTTTTTCAAATGCCATGTTAAAATGTGAATTGCACATCCTAACGAGGTCTGCTACAAAATCAGTCTAATAGTTGAAAGGGCTAATGCAAGCAGGCTTTCCTCAGATTTCTTCATCTCTGTTAAAATTATTCTACCATCACTCTAGGATGTACAGTAGATAACAAATATAGGTGAATATTCACTACAAAGACATCAGAAAGTCTCTCTTCAGTTTTGTTTCTGCCAAGAAGCTTTTTGATGAGTTTTATCCTATTACTGCTGTCTGCATGTGTGTATCTGGGTGAATTCATGTATTTGCCCTCTATATGTAGAGAGTGGGGCTTTTGGGTGGTTGGAGGTAGCTGGTGGGTGGCATTTGGTGTGTGTTCATGGATATATACTCAGTCACCCCACAGAGAGAGAGGGAGAGGGGTGAAATCTATTGAAGTGGTTCTGTAAAATAGACTTTGTTCAGGTAGTCACTTTGTTTTCATGCTGATAATATTCATTTAGTGAGGGAGATCTCTCTTCCTTTTCTTCTCTGCTCCTCTTCCTCGTCTTGCTCTTCTTGGTTTAGCTCTTGGCCGTGGGATTAGCCGCCAGAGAAAATGCAGGGTAAAATTAGCCTCCGGCTGTCCTCGCCGGCCTCTACCATTGATTTTCTGCCACAGATGGAGAAAAAATGCTGGTGCTTAATGTTCTTAATACCAGCACAGGGAAGGTTTTTTTTATCGCCTTTGGTTTTGTTTAGCGGCTACTGTTTCTTTTTTGCTTATAGGTTTCAATGGAACTTCATAAAGTATTCCTTTTATTTTCTAATTCAAAATTATCACAACATACTACTACTACCGTCAAATAGTGGTACTCTTAGGACTTCACAGAGCCATACCAATTAGTACCTTTAGTGTGAAATTCCAAAAGACTTATCATTATCTGATGCTACTGGATGAGAACATGTTTGTGAATTTGTCAAAGCTGAGTATCAAACTATGCTATATTGTGCTAAGGTATGTTACACTCTGAGGAGCTGTCAGATTTGGTATCAAATGCCATTGTCTAACTTGGTCAGATAGATCAGTTTTTTGTCAACTGCGGCTTCTGTAGCATTATAAAATTGTTGCTAAAACGTTGTCCATATTATCCCCCAGCACATAGACATACCCACACCTCATGTTGAGATTATCTTCCATATTCTATATGACTGACCAATGGGAGTTAGGTGATGTGGATAATTGCTTCGAGACAAACCACCTGATTGTCTTCTGGACAGTCTTGGGGCTTCTGTGAAAACCGGTGTAGTGAAAGCAGATGTCTGCTGTTTGTATTTAGTTTTTTGCCAGCAGCTTAATTACTCCATTGTTAGGCTAGAGAAGGTGTACCTGGTGTATTACTCTACTGAGAGACAGAGAAGCTTGAGTTGAAACTATCGACCACTCATTTATCTGTGTTGAAGGTATTCAGCTCCTTCTTTCCTCAAGAGGTCATTTATGAGGGATGTTTAGCTGACTTTATGGTCTCCTGAGCAGTTGTAGACAACTCACCTGGCCTCTCATTGGGTTGGGCATTTAAAGTGTTAAGGGGCTGACAGCTTAATTTGTGCTTCCCAAATCAACTGTTAGGCAAGACTTAATTCAGTTATATTCAATTAAGTTGTATTTGTATAGTGCCAAATCATAACAAAGTCATCTTGAGGCACTTTACATTGTAAGCTTTAAGACCTTACAAAACATAAGTAATCAGAGAATAATGTGGAAAACCCAACAGCCCCACTTGAGCAGCACTAGGTGACAGTGGAGAGGAAAAACTCCCTTTAATTGAAGAAGCTCTCCAGCAGAGCCAGGCTCATGGTGGGCGGCCATCTGCCTCGACTGGTTGGCGTGAGTGGAAAGAGGAGAGAGGGAAGAACAACAGGTCATGTTGTCAAAGACAACAACAGTAAGCGGCTGAAAAAACACTAGGCTGGTTTGTAGGGCCAGCAGCTGCACACTGGATATCATACATCTCCGAGCTGGGGATTCCTGCAGAGATGTACAGAGAGAGGGGGACAAAGAAGTAGAAGCAGAACTACGGGAGAGAGAAGACACACAGTTAATGGCAGTATTGGCAAATGAGCTCTAACTATAAGCTTTATGGAAAAGGAAGGTCTTTAGTCTAGTCTGAAAGGTAGAGAGGGTGTCTGCCTTCTGAACCTGAAGAGGGAGCTGGTTCCATAGGAGAGGAGCTTGATAGCTAAAGTCTCTGCCTCCCATTGTACATCTGAAATGGGAGGCATTCCAGATGTATAATGGGAGTCAGGTCTACTTGTGGTTCCTAGTGCTCTGAGACCACAGTGCTCTGCTGGGATAATAAGGTTCTATGAGGTCTTTAAGATAAGTTGGGGCCTGATCATTAAGTGCGTTGTATGTTAGGGCAAGGATTTTAAATTCTACTCTAGATTTAACAGGGAGCCAATGGAGAGAAGTTAATGTAGGAGAAATATGATTTCTCTTGCTAATTCCAGTCAGAACTCTGGCTGCAGCATTCTGAATTAACTGGAGGCGTGTTAATGAGCTATTGGGACATCCTATCAGTAATAAATTATAGTAGTCCAGTCTAGAAGTAACAAATGCATTGACTAATTTCTTACCATTCCCTAGTCAGGTTTCTATCCAAATGTACTTAACATCCATCCATCCATTAGCTACCGCTTATCCGAGATCGGGTCGCAGGCGGTGCTGGAGCCTATCCCAGCTGTCTTTGGGCGAGAGGCAGGGTACACCCTGGACGAATCGCCAGTCCATCGCAGATGTACTTAACATTTTAGCTGAATTTCTAAAGTCATGTGCCTAATGCCATACTGAACCTAGTATACTTAGACCAGAGGCCAGAGCCTTTCCAGCCTTTCCATCTAGATGACAATTGAGGGTCAGTTTTGCCACCTTAAAGAAACAGCTCTACACCAGTTAAACACAGAATACATTATTTGGGATAATTTAGGTAGTTTCTTCATAGAACCACTGTTACATATGTAACCTCCCATTCTTTCTTTCATGACAAGAAAGAATGGCAAGTTAAACAAAAGTTGTTGACGGGGCATTTTCTTCAATATTAACACAAAGGGATTACTTAAAATGATGTGTTTTCCCATTAATTTCAGTCCCATGGATTTATTTACAACACAAGTAAATGAACATTGTTACAAAAACCAGTGGAATTGTGTTCATTGATTTGAGGTATGAACTCAAATTAAACTAATGTAATTAAACTTGTTCAGAATGAGCTATAGAACTACTTACACGTAGGGTAGAAACAGCCCTCTTTTCAGGGTGCATTCACGATGCTGAAAAGACGTTCAAGACCAACATATGCCTGCTTTGAGATTGTAGACGTCAATGTCTGACACTATTAGATGGACAAATAGTTATTTCTTCTTTGTCTGTGGGTAATTGAAAAGTGTAACATTAGAACAAATTATGGTGGTTAGATGATGATAAGTCCTCGGTTGGCATAATAAATGTATTTCTTTGTCCTCTGCCTGTTACATTTTGTGCTCTGCAGTTCAGTGCTAGAAGAACTTGTACCGTAACAAATTAAGAGTGAGACGTATTGATATTTAAGAAATTTAGCAGTTATTGATGAAGTCTTTTTGTAAATGTCCATAGTTCATTATGTTACATTAAACTTAGCAGAAACTTTATGCAGGGACAACAAAGTCATGAAGTATAAGCATTCTTGCTCTGCTCTGCTCCTACAGACCACACAAACCTTCCTCAGTGTTATTAGAAACAGATTAGGACAAGCACACAATGTATCTAAGAGAGAAGTTGAATGTTTTTTTTTTTTTTCTTTTTGTTTCAGTCATCCAGTTTGCCACTTTTCCCACTTTGGATAATCTCTCTCTCCAGCCCTTACCATTACCCGCTTCTCCTCTCCCTCCAGTCGTGTCATCTTGTCTGTACCCCACCTATCTGTTCGGCTACATCTCCAAGATGCTGTAATTTCCTTGGCATGGCTTGATGTTTATTGTGAGGCTGAAATTGAAAATGGCCTGTAATGGAGCGAGCCTCGCAGCCCCGGGACCAATTCACAATCTAAATGACTTGCTTCTTTTCAATGGCATCGACTGGAGGGCTCTTTGTGCAGCCTCGTACCTAATCAACCTCCGGTGTGACCCCCAGCTCTCAGGGGCCGCTGTCGGATTAATGATAAAATCATTGGTTCAAACAATTATTCAACCTGAAATGGCTGGCCATTTTATTCTGAAAATTAAAGAATGTGAAATTAATTTTTTTCTATGCTGTGTTGTAGCAGCGCCACTTATAGCTGAACTCTGCCCCCTAAACTCTTGATTTCACATGAAAGAGTGCTTTTACTTTATCTAGTTTCTCTCTTAGCGTTTTTTTTTTCATATTCCTTTTCTGCTTGCGTTGTTGCAAATAGCTTTCCAGGTGTCAGAGTAGCAAGGCTTCAGCTGTGTGCTCGTCTTTCTGTCCTTCTGTCTGCTTGTCTAACTTTCTCTTTATCTGTCTGCTAACCAACATGGCGTCTTCTTTGGCTAATAGATACGCTCACAAATAATCGTTTGTTGTTTGCTCAAGAAACATATTTGAAAAATATACCAAGGAGAAGAAACTAAATGTATCCAAGCAAACATTTTAAGCACATAATAATGGAGAGAGTAGAGAGATAGTTTTGTCTTTTGTTTGTTTTCAAGCTTGAAATACCGTTCATTGACCCACCAGCCTTTAATCTGCTCATCAGTTCATATACCTGTCTTTGTAGGAAGCTGTTTTTATACCTCTCCCTTCTAGGGGCAGTCTGTTAGTGTCGGAGCTTGTTGGCCTCAAAAATTAGTATGAGAATAAGAAGTGTTGTTCAGAAGGAGATCTGAGGCTGTACAGAATATTGCTATTAGTGCATGAACCTATGTAATAGCTTGGTCTTTTTCAGCAGTGTTCAGTCTGGTGCCGCTGGTGTTAATTCAATTTGGTTGTAGTAGCATTTAAACTAACAACCTTTAATTTATTTGTCAGAAATAAAAAACTTTACATAGCATACATAGCATTAAATATATGCTACCAAAACCTTTATAAACACCACAAAATATATGATGAAAGCAAACGCTAAAGCTGGTCTGCAGGCTTATTTTTCCTACTGTTACCTCATGGGAGCACCCTGTCAGAATCAAGACTTCCACGAAACACATGGGAAGACGAAGCCATTTGGAAAGTCAATCAATTTGGGATAATTCTCAGGTAGTTGTCAACAACTTACTAAGATGGGTGGTACAATGACTCCAGTACAATATGAGACACCCTTCATGACTTGTATGAATCATCAGAAGTCACCGATATACTATCTATTTATTCTGTGGATTGCATCCAGTTAAATTATGTCTGTTTGTTTTCTTGAGGTACTGTACTCTGTTGTCTGGATGATAATGCCTTATGTACACAGTGATACCAAGTATTATGCTGGAAACTCTCTATTTAAAAGGATAACAAAAGCAAAGTGTCATTAATATAAGTGAAATTTAGATTCGGGACACCGCTGCGTTTCACTGGTATGGGGGTATGGAAATGAGATGCATGTGCATGCTACCTGTTTTATCCTTCTTTTTGTCCACGGTGTTTCTTTGCCTCTTCCGCAGTGCATTCTGGGATAGTGACCCCGAACAGGGTAAGCAAGTCTGGAAGATGGATGGATTATTGATCGTCTGCCCGTGTGCAACTAAACTCCGATGAGCCCTGCTGTGCACTTGTGTCTGTCAAACACCACTTGATTACTGGCTGTGTATTTATCATCATCATCATTGTCATCATCATTATCATTATCAGTCTTCTCCCCTCTCTTAAGTCTGAGACAATGGGCTCTCCTTAAAGGCTCTTATTGAATGGGAGCTCACTAGCCTTCGCAGCCTCAGCCCTGTCCTAGTCCTCCTCAGCAGCCTGCAGTGTGGCTAGGTAATTACCCGGGGATTGATTCCCCTAACAGAGACCATTTCTTCACCTCCTGCAGAATCACTAAGAGGCTTATAATAAGCCCTGCTCACCTCCATAGCTTCCAGGCTAATGTCTCAGCGAGCCGGAGCCTCTATTGACTTGTTGATGGAGATGCTGGAGCTGTGCCGTGAGTGAGGGGAGGAGACTCTCTCTTCTCCTCACTGTAGAGACTCAATTATTAAAAGGCCACCAAGTTCTGTTTTCGTCACACCTAAGATAATATGTATGGGGGCTGCGGAGCCTTCTCTTATTCACATCAATAGAAGGTTTGTCTGGACTTAAAACAATCCTGGACCTTTGCCCGGTGGCTCAGATATAGCTTATGATGTGCCTTATACAGTTGGAGGATCAGGGACAGCGGTGAGGAAAAAAAACTCTTTTTGAAATGGCAACAAAACTTAAAGTTTGAATCTGTCATGTTTGTAAAGTTTCTGGGTATCAGAAGTCAGCGAGGTGACCAGAAAGACCAGAAAGTTTGGCTTCATTATGCGCTTTTAAACAAAACTGCCTTCATGGCTTTGCTAATTATCATTCTGAGGACGCAGCAATTTGTTACTTCCAATCTGCCAGTCAGCAGCGGGGCATGAAGAGGGCTGAGAGCCAGAGAGAACAGAGGCTTTCATTCATTCAGGGGAAGCAGGAGCCACTGACAGGGGTTAGGCTGTGTGTGTGTGTGTGTGTGTCTGTCCATCCACTGAAGATCAAGCAATCGTCTTGTATATCTTCATCTTTTACCACACCTCGAATGATGTGCTACAACTAATGTTTATTTTCACTATAGATTAATCTGCAGATTTTTTTCCAAATGTATTCATATTTTGAAATAGATTTAAAAATAATGGTTTAAGCCAAAGCAGATGTGTTCAGATTGCCTATTTGGTTTGGTCCAATTCCAAAACCGAAAGGTAAGCAGTTTACTGTCACTGACTACAAAGGTCAGTTGTACATATTTGGAACCAGATTTTTAGCTTAAAAATGAATCAGTCGGTGAAATGGATTGTGGTCAAATTATTTTCTTATAACTAATAAAATAATAACAACTTGCTCTCAGCATTATTAGTTACTGCAGCCTCAGACCAACACAAGCCAACCAAAATAAACACTATCTATACATTACTGTCCTACATATTTAACATTATTACCAATGTTTGTACATTATGTGTTCCTTAACAGTTTTTATCTGTGAATGACAAATAATAGAAACTAAACAAAAATTTGATTCTTATTTTTGCCATCCTTTTTTTGTTTTAGAGTGAAAACCTCAATACAATAACAGTTCCATATCAACATGTGCATAATTTTTCTTCTATTCCTTTTATGTTTTTTCTACTCCTGTCCTGTCCTTTGCCAGTTCTGCCCTCTAAAAACAGTAGAACACGTACTGACCTACTTCTCTAAACCACCAAACATCAGAACTGCCACTGTCCCTTTCAAAATAAACACCCACTGATAACATTTTCATTTAATTTCTGTTACATTGCAAATGTAAATGTCCAGCACATTTATATAAGCTTTTCAAGTGTGTGCTTTCGTTCCCGCATTTGCCACTCTCCTGTCTTCTGAAAGGTAAACGTTTTTTGCCAGCGCGCCCAATTCTGTTGACACAGTGCAAACTGCTGACTGTCAGTTTGTTTGTGTGTGTTGTGATGAATATGAGTGAGCACAAACATGTTCTCCCACAGAAGTACAACTTGTTAACTGCAGTGGTAGTTTTCAGATGGAGGGGGACTCACATTTTCATGAGAACTTCTTTCACTTTAACTAAAAAAAGTCTGCAACCTTTGTAGAAAGCTTTGAGTGCCAAATTTGGCAAGATGACTGCAATTAGTCATTGGAGTCTCTTCTGAACTTTCTTTGCTCCATATTTTCCCCGTCTCCTCCCTCCCTGTTTTTTTTCACTGTTTCTCACCCATCCCACCTTCTCAACTGGTACAAACATTTCACTAATGAGGGGGTTGGTTGGGAAAGCTGTGGGGAGTGAAGCATTGTTGTGACCTCTGGCATAGTGAAAAAAATTTTATTTATGGGACTGGCCCCCATTGGGAAAAATGTAATCGGTTGCGTTCACATAATGATAAATTGAAATCATATATTCATTTTATTGATGTTCGGATGCAGAAGTGCTACTTAACTGTTTTTTGAGTGGGTTTAAACTGGATGGGTAATTTGTGTGTGTTCGGGGCCCCTATTTCTAAGGCAGCTCTGTCTCTCTTTCTGACTGAAGCACATTGTTCCAGATCAAGGGATGGGAATGGGGCCTTTGGCAGCAGGGGAATGAAGCACACAAACACACTAAAGACACAGCACAAGTAGAGCAACTCACTGTGACACAACGCAAAACTATTAATAGTGTGTTACAGTTCAAGTCAGCACCAGTGTTTGTAGAAAACACAGATTTTCTGACGCACACTCGCTGACAACTATAAATGTGCTACAGCTCAAGAGAACGTTGGCAGATCCCCATTCCCTTTCTTCTGTAATTTAGAGGCAGTGGTGTAGATGAGGGGAGACACAGAGGAGAAGAGACTTGTGAACTTTATAACTGATGCTGCCCAAAGACCTGTACATGCCCAGCTAGGCCTCTGAGAATAGATTTTCAAGAAGTCCCTCATCCTACCAGAGGCCAAAGGCTTGTCATGATCATACCTTATTTTGAATTCTTCTGACAATTAACAAGCAGTTGAACATTACATGGACCTTGTACTGGGCAGCTGGCTGGGTAATGTTCATTTAATGTCTCAAGCAACTACTTCATTTGCCTTCTCAAGAACAGCTCCTCCATTTTGCTGGACTAACTTGACTTAGATTTGAGACACATGACTTAAAAGGACTTTTTTTTCTATATCTGCATTGTTCCAACATGAAAACATTGTCCTGGTGGTGAGGTACAGCGGAGAGAACATGATGACCTTTGGACCTGGACAGCTTGACATTGTGGAGGGGAAAGTCAATTTGCAGGTTTATTGAGGTACCTTAACAGGATGATGTCAGGGTGACTGTCTGCAAGCTGGAGCTCAGTAAAAGTTGGCTTATGCAGCAGGACAATGACCCTAATCGTCAATGAAAATCTACTACAGAATGTCTTTGGAGACAAAAATGATTGACTTACTTCCACCTCTGCTTTAGAGTTTTTAAAGCACAATACCCTTTTGATAACATTATATAAAGTTTTGAGATTAGATCCCTATTTAGGCTTAGCTCCTGGAGTATCTTACCATCTGAATTACAAATACGGTTTTAGTTGATATATATGTTCTGTGGATGCAGAACGAAACGTCTCTACTTGGAAGAAAGAAGTCCAGTTGCCATGACTCAATCCTCAGACTT
>JAUYWH010000020.1:20670224-20721432 GCA_034779795.1 Ctenopoma multispine | reverse complement strand
TGTGTGTGTGTGTGTGTGTGTGTGTGTGTGTGTGTGTGTGTGTGTGTGTGTGTGTGTGTGTGTGTGTGTGTAACCATGGGACACAGCAGTAGTTTTGGCCTCCTGTCTTGTCACATGGTGGATGACGGGTCAGCTGTGGGTGGCCTGTGTAAAGGTCAGCTGGCTTAGCAAGCAACCAGAAGGTCTGTGTGTGTATGTATGTGTGTGAGCGAGTGATCAGGCCATTCGCTATGTGTGTAAATGTGTATGTGTCAGACCTCAGTACACAGTGCTTCCTTTCTCCTCTTGAAGCTGCACTGACTTCTGGGTAGTGGCTGACTCAACTGGACGTCCCAGACACCATTGAATAACACGCACATGCACGCGCTTTGCTTCCCGTAAACCTTCTCCCACAGCTACCATGACCACCATGGCAGCACATTCAACGTTACCACGGTGATTCCTCTGTGTTTTAATGGCAGGCCCACTGACCTGTGACATCATCAAGGGAACTGGCAGTTGATTGGTTCCCCAGTAACCATGACGCATAACGAGCAGGCTTTCCTTTACTGGTAGGAGCTGGCCTGGGTCGATAACAGTTGGGATGACGAAGTAAACTGGAATGACAAGAAAATTAAGCTGCTAAAAGAAAAACAAAGGTAAAAGACCACGCAGACTCACCCATGGTTAATGATAAGATAAGATAAGATCTTTATTGATCCCACAGCGGGGAAATTAGTGTGTTACCACAGCTCAGTACAGAAGCAAAGAGTAGAAACTGGCATACAAAAAATAAAACAAGATAGACACTATATACAACTGGAGATTCTATGTACACACTTGAACGATGTGCAGTAACGAACATAACTAATATAGGAGTTAAGCGCTTTTACTTTGCCAGGATTGTTGTGCAGCTTTAATGAACACCTTGCCAGCAGAAAACCAAATCCATGACCATTACGTCAACGTATTTGACACACAACAATTTAGTATGAGTCTGAATAATGTTGTAAATATGCAAAACTAGAAAAAGCATATCAGTACTCTATAATTTTGATATTGTTCTGAAAGCGATACGCAAAGTAATTCAGATATGTGTGATATACATCACGTTAAATGTCACATCAAACATACTGGGTTACCAGTATGTGTGTTGAGGCATTTTGCCACTGGTTAATCTAAATAACTAAAGCTGCCTTAAAAAAGGTTTAGCATAACTGCAAAATGTTGACCAAACTGCTTTACACAGAGATGAGACAGTGATTATTTAATTCCGATTAAATAAAAACATTGACGCAAGTGAAAGAATATAAATAAATGAATAAAATCATTGAATAAATTATTTTGGGTAAAATTGTGGTAGCACAACATTGTGGCATGAAGGACTTTCAGCAGTGTTGTGTTGTCTGATCACTTTCCAGCTAGCTAGTCATTTAAAAAAAAACACTTAAAATTAAAATATATACTAAAATATATGTTAATTATAAGCTTATTAGCTTGTTTTATGGTGTTAAGTGCCAATTAAATTAAGTTAAAAGTAAAATATTGTTGTGCTAAGTATTGCAGTCCTTGAACAGCAGCTAAATAAAGTGGTTGCTCAACATTAAACACATTAAGTGACTCTCTGGATGGTTTTATGGTACATCATATTTTTCATAATCAGTGTTATAGTAAATAGTAACAGCTTCACAAATGAGGAATGTAAGTATCTAGAACAATTTTCTCCTCAAGCACTTCAGAATAGACACAGATTAATAATAAATTAGACTTTGAGGCTCAGGTATGACTGTCACATCAACAAATAAAAGTTTAGGAACGATTTTCTTGTTTCACAGACTTTATTGTCCTTCAAGAATTAAAAACATGTTGAGCCACATTGTTAATAAATATTATATATAGATACATTGATTAATACTTGTTTTAGAAAGTCATTTAACATTTTTAAAGGTTAATGTCTTCAGGAAGACACAAAAGAGTTGTTGGGCTGAGTTTTCATATGTTTGGAAAGAAAAGAAAATATTCTCAGACCGACTAGACAGTTGTCATTTATACTGTAACAGAACCAGAATCTGTGTAATCTGCTCTGCAAATTAGCCCAAAACACGTTACCTTCCGTTTCCTGTTTTAAGGTGAGGCTGTTTCTCAGCCAGGTTGTCCCCAGTCATGAAACACAAGTTCTTACACATCCATGAAAACATTCATTGTAGGTTTTTAGTCATGGAAAAGGCCTGAAATATGCCTAATAATTCAGTCATGTCTTGGAAAATTACCTGCCATGGAAGTTGAGTTTTCAGTAGTGATTCTATGTTAATTGTGACAGTCATCACCAGACCTACAAATTAATTTTGTTCAATCATTATAACAGCTGGGAAGTGATACGCTGGATCTGTTTAGACATGAGTTAAATTTAGTATCAGATGTGCAGAAGTGAAGAAACAAAACATGACATGCAGTTTTTAATGTATTTGACATTAGATCATTAATTAAATGAATTATTACTTGGAAGGGGTTTACGTACTGTACATAACGTGCACAACACCGGGAGTGGTCACACCGTCATCCTCCGTGTCACCTTTGCTCTGATCTCCATCTTCACCCAAACATGGCTGAGACTTCTCTCTCTCTCCGAGTCTGTTTGTCTGACTCTGCCTGTCTCCCTGGCTGTGTTGATAGCGACAGGAGACAGTGGCGTGCTGGCAGGTGCATGCCACCAAATTACCATCCTCACATGTACACACAAACGCGCGCACACACACACACACACACACACACAAAGCAGGCCTCTCCTGTGCTGAGAAAGCTGCCATTATCATATCAAAGCGTCTCTCACAGAGACGTGGCAGTGCTTCAATTTAAGCAATTAATGCAGAGAGAGACTCTGTCACACAGCCCAGCATCTCCCCACCCCTCACCCCTAACCACACACACACACACACACACACACACAGGGCTCTCTTGTGGCACTCAGAGACAAACAAAGGTGTTAGGAAGCGAGGATCCATATTCTCAAGGCCATCGTGCTGTTTTTCACTCTCCTAGTTTTGCCCCCTTGTTCTGCCTTGAAATAAAACAGCTCTTATCCACACTTTGTTCCAGGTTCTATCTGCCTAAAACAGTAAAATATGACTGCTTAGCTCTGCTTGGTGTCACTGGGAGCTTTATGAAATTTGTTTAAAATAGTTTATAAAGTTAAAACAGCACATATAAAAAAAATTTACTATTATTATCAGTCTCACTTGTAACTCCAGTGTAAAATCAGAACTGGAGGACTGATGGTTTAATCTGCTGTTTAATAACAATAAAAATTCATTTTGAACTGGAGGTGAAGGTGGTTCTTTCAGGTGAAACAATCCAGAAAAGATTTCATGGATTCATTTAAAAATGTATTTTTCAGTAGACAAAGATGGCGGACTGCCTTGAAGTTGCTCATCTTAACAGATGGTTAGGCTTATGCAATAAGGTTGAGCACTTTGAGCAGTACGTAAGGTGGTCAGTAATGAGTAATGTGAGCATTTGCTAGGCCAAAGCAGATAGTTTCTGAATTCTGGCAAAAGTTGGTTCAACTTTTTTGCACAACCACTCTGCATTCAGCCAACCGCATTTATTAATAAGTCTTACGTAAATGTGTGTTTAGGTAATGCAGATGTAGAGCAACATATGCTGAATTATCTTTGTTCTCTTTGTCAAGTCAAGAGCAGGCAACTGTCTTTAAGCTTTTCTCCAGAAAGCTAATATGTTCATTAAAATGATTTATACACAGAAGTGCACAAACTTCAAACTGTGTCAATATCCTGACGGAGGTTTGACAATACTTCATCTCTCTTCAAGATTTCAAGGATGCAGCTGCATTGTTTGCATTTCTCCTCAAAATCTGGCAGTCCTAGTGTGGAATACATGTAGGATGGAAGGACTTTTGATATGCTATCGATCTAAACAGGCACAGGAGGATCCTCTGCGAGCCAATCAGTCAGCTTTTTAAACCTGAGTATCCAACCAATCAGTAGACTCATTGTACCTTTTTCCTCCTGGTTAGGAGAAATTGGCCCCTGTCATTTAAGCTTTTCAACAAAATCTCTCCATCATTCATCCCCCTCTTCCTCCTCTGCTGCCTTTCTCTTACCGCTGGATTGTTGTGAAGTACTCCATTTTTTCTCCCTTTTTCTTTGAGGCGAGACACTTTATTAGACACAGCTGTTCAACTGAACCCAGCAAGGCCTGAATTCACTGCCAAGTGCCTCTCTCTGTCTCTGCTGGTCTCTGTCTCTCTCTCTCTTTCTGTCAGGTGGGATGTAGAGGGATGAATAGACAGTGATGGGGAACCGCTATGTGAGGCTGTTCACTCTGGAAACCTTGGCTCCAGGCCCTGGTTCTCTGCACAGCAAGCCCACTGAAGAGCTGTGATTTTATCTTCCAGCTTGAATAGATGCAAACTTAGTGTCTGGGCAGATCATGGTCAACTCCAGTCCTCCAAAATGGATGCCATAGAAAGTTTAATTGACAGAGTGCAAATTAGGCAAGATCATAGGTAAGGTACACCTGCTTAAATGAATAAGAAACTCCAGAAACAAGTTGTTCTTGACTTGTTGATTGCTCATTGCTGCAATGTTTTAATGCAACCCAAACAGAATTTCATGTTCTTTTTGGTGCATGTCCCCTGATGAGTTTCTGCAGGTCACACTTTTGTAAAATCTATTTATGCATTTTGATATAATTTAACCCTTCACTCATGCTAATTATCCATTTCTTCCATGTGGATATGTGTTAGCCTGGGCTGTTTGTGTTTTCTCTTCTGTAAATATCAGACCAGATTGTTGAAAGAGGTCATCTATAATTTTCTCCCTCTCAATAACATTGGATTTATGTTGTGGTCCAGCAAAGCATTCAAAGTGAACAGAAGAATGTAAACATGATCATTTCATTCAATAACAGCATTAGTTCTGTTTGTGGCTATATGGAAGTGGTTGGCTGTGTATAATTAAATCACAATACGGCCTGATAATGTGCAGCACATGCAGAATGGGAAATTCACTCCCGTCACTCACAGCAACACGTTAATGGCACAACTGCGGTTTGAGGTGCAGAAACACAGCTCAGTTATTATCGTTACGGATGCTAAATGCGCTAACACATGTGCAGAAGGTTATGGATAACTAGTGTCTAAACGATGTCTTAGTTTAAATATTTGCTGGGACGTATGACAGGAACAAAAGTAACAGAAATGAAACCTTTCTCTTACCGAGGCTGTTGAGTATGTTCATATCATACTGAGCGATTCTTCATCATATTGTTGTAGTGTTGTCCTCAAGAAATTTCTGCAGTTTTTCTTATGTCTTCCATAATGTATTAGGTGACTTAAAGATGCTAATTATGACTATAATTTATGACAGTGCTTTGGTGACATTATGACTGTAGTAACTGATGCACCCTTGTTGTTTCTGCTGACTTGACCTTTCTGACCTTGCCAGCCTCTCTGTCTCTTTATTTCCTGATGTTCTGATGCAAATGTTAAAATAATATATCTCTTTCTTTCTTTATCTCTGTCTTGATTTAGCTGTTTGTTCTTCCTCTCCACCTGTCTCCCGCTTTGCCTCTCTCTCTTTTTATCTGTATCTCTCTAAAAGTCCTTCTCTGGTTGCAACAGCTGCTTGATGTTTGTGACAGGCGGTGCGATAGCGCTGACAGGCTGGAGACGGTTATCAGAGAGGGCTGCCATGAGAGGCTCTGCCTGGCTAAATTGAAAATTGCAAATGAAAGTCGTGCTCAGCGCATTTTTAAATTCATCAGCCATTATGTCAGATGACCTTTTAGGGTCCAAGCTCTGCTGATAAAACCCCAAACAACAACACTCTGATCCAATTTACGACACTGTCCCCTTCCTCACACATGTCACCGTTCCACCTAGTGCCAGTGGAAATGATAGACTTTCAGGAGAGTCTCCATTGTGTGTGTGTGTGTGTGTGTTTGAGTGTGATCTGTGTGAGGTTTTAGGGGAAATGAGCGTGGCCTGGCCTGGCCTGGCCTCGGCCTGGTCCCACTGTTGTTGTCCAATCACAGTAAAGGTCAGAGGCCAGGAATGTGTGAACATTTAGAAATACAGCAAGGCTGCAGAGAGCAGACGGAGAGGTGTAAGGGTATAATAAACACTAAGAGAAGATGTCACTCTAAATGACTTTTCTGGGGTGGGTCAGTATGTGCCAATATTGACGTGTGTGTGTTTGAGCTTGTGTGTGTGTGTGTGTGTGTGTGCATCGTATCATCTCAGGAGAGTAAAAGGGAAAAGGAGAAACAGAGCTGATCCTCTCAGTCTATCTGAAGCTCGATTCATCTGTAATTGAATTCTCTCCCTCTCCCATTGTTGTTGTCTCTGTCTCTGGGGCCTGGACGGTCAGATTTTTTCTTTCTCAGTTGGTTCCTGTATTATAGCTGCTATGGTTTTCCTTAAAAATATATTACAAAAATAGCTTGGTGGAATTTTATCATACTTTGATTGTACATACAGTACAGTAACAGTTTGGACACATTCAATTCATATAATGTTGTTTTCTTTATTTTCATGACCATTTACATTTGGATATTCTCACTAAAGGCTTCAAAACTATGAATGAACACATGTGGAGGTATGTACTTATTGTATGTGCGGTCCAGCTCACCGCAAAACACATTGAATGAGAAGGTGTCCAAACTTTTGGCCTGTACTGTACTTAACCATTGTTTTAGAGGGTTGTTAGGGTGTGACCTGCAAATCCCGGGGTTGGTAGATTTGCTTCCCAGCCTCCTGATTCCTGGACACATGTCAGTGTCCCTGGACAAGACACTGAACCCCAAAGCCTTGGTGCCTAAAATGCAGGTGTGGGTGCACAAGAATTTTAATTATTATATTTAACTATGTATAAAAAGTAAAACTATTCTAACAATAATATCTGTTATTTTAGTATAGCAGACTGTAAAAATCAACCTTAAAGTTTTTGGCATGTAGTTTCATAAATGTCACATATATAACAAATGTGAATGTAATTTTCACAGTTTTAACAACAAAGCAGATTTTAATTTAGAACTGTGGCAACCTTGTGTTTCTGCACAACCCCCGAATTCATGTAGGAAGTTTCTGCAGCACAACATATACTCAACTGTTCAGTGCCTATATAGGAAGTATTGTTACGATTATTATTGTTTGTAATTGTATTGTTGTAATAAAGCTAAAGGTAAACTGTTATAATGACGATTGACATGAAAATTGTTAAATTTGTTTTTTAATCTTAGTTGTATGTGCTTAAGAATGGCTCTAAATATGCACATGCATGGATGTCAGTGCCCTCACGAGTGTTTGTGCACGTGTGCACACATGAAAATCGAATGCAGTGATGTCTTGGCTCTTTTTCTGTTTACAAGTGTGTCACAGCATGTGCCTGCATCTGTGTACGAGTGTGTGTGTGTGTGTGTGTGTGTGTGTGTGTGTGTGTGTGTGTGTGTGCGTGCGTGCGCGCGCGCATGCAGCTGTCCCAGGTGTGCGTTATTAATCAGTTATCAGGGCAGTTTATTTGCTGGGTGACAAGTTGCAATTTCCCCCCTGATTCAAGGCCTCTTTGTCAGGTGGGAATTACACAGAGAGCACATGACAAAACACTTCACCTCTCTGCTTCGTTCCCTCTCTTCTTCTCTCACTCGCTAGATATTGCCTCTTTTTCTTTTTCTCTCGTTTCTTCCTCTCCCGATGCTTCCTGATGTTGGTGTCCCATTTCCTTCTCCATGTTTCCCTCAACATCTCCGACATCTCCACTACGATTTCTTCTCCTTTCCTCTTACTCCCTCCCTCCATCCTTTCCAATTTTTCTCTTCTATATTTATTTTTCCTCCCGTCAACAACGTCATTCTCAGCACTTGGAGTAAAGAAAAGGCGGACTGTATAATTAATCACACAGCTTGGTCTAATTAGAGATGAATGCGCGTTGTCCCTCTTGTCACACACACACGCGCGCGCGCGCAGACTCACCTCTCAGCTTCTTGGGCCTAATAGCAGTGGATGCTGTATCCACGGCAAATGGTGCAATCCCTGCGAGAGCCCCTCTTGCCTTGATGAATCTGATGAATGTGACAATAATTAGTGAAGACAGATGAGAGGTAAATTACCACTGACAATGTAATGCTATCCTGTCTGCCACTAGAGAGAGAGAGAGATTGCCAGGGCATGACAGAGAAAGGGAGCGAGAGGGAGTAACAGCCACTGAGAGACACATAAAGTAGTTTGGTTTCATGCAAATTATTATTTTCATGCAAATTATGATGCATTGATTTAGCTTAATGGAAATCTTAATGAAAAAAAATTTAATTTTCTCAACATTAGAAAAAAGTTTAAGTGTATAATTTAAATATATTGTAAAAGATTATGCAGTAATAATAAATGTGACACACTGGCCTCATTTAGACCTTGTATTAAGATGTATCAGTATATCTTATCTATATAAAGGAAAATAAAGCAAGACATCAGCGAAAACAGACCTCAGTGCAATGGAGAAGCTGTGGATTGGCCAGATCACATCTGGAGTTGGTCTGGTTTGCACTATGATCGGACGACTGCAAGTTCAAACTCTAAACTAATGTGTTGCAGAAGCTGAATGATAAATCCTCCAACTCCACCACCACCACAACTAAGGAAAAATGAACAATTAGACACAGAACACAAATCTTCCTTATGGCCACTCATCAGAAACCAGTTTACACCTGTATTAACATGCAGTCTATATTAGTTTAGACTCATTATCTGAGTAGTTGCATCTGATAATTGGTATTAGCAGCCATACCTGGCTAACCTAAATTTAAAAAGTTAGCATTTAAATTAAATCTTACTCAAACAAGGTGAGGGCGGCATAATGGCCTTAGAAAAAAAGGCATTTGCCCGTAGGCCAGTTTTGGATAGTATTATCAAGCTCTCACAGATTGATCCTGCTGTGTTAGACTGACTTATTGCTACTGACTGTAGCATTTTTAAAGGCATCTTGAGCAAAAACATTTAGCTAAATTTAAGTTTGTATATAGATGTGGTTTTAACAAAAAACACATCTGTGATGACAAGTGATTAAAAGTTCATTTAAGTTCATGCACTGCATGAACTTAAATGAACTTTTAATCACTTGAGTCACATGCGTCAGATTCATTGTTTGTTTGGCTGAAATAAGCAAATAATTCAGCATTTTCCTTGTAGTAATGACCAATGACAAATAATTTGCAAAATATTCAAATAGTTTAAACCCATGTATTTTTAGATTAAATTAACATTGGACATTGACCGCACTACTTGCATGTAGAAAGAAGTGCAGTCAAAATTATTGGACTGTCAAGATGACATGGGAAGCTTGTCTGTTTTGCACTTTCCAACAGATAAAATGGTAACATGCATATTGTACATAAATTTTGGGTGTGACAGGGATTATTGTCGTTTAACTATCGCAAGAAGTTTTTAAAAATTTTCCTGATATTTGGGTGGAAATAGCAGGGAGAGATAGATAGATCAAAGCAGCAAAGCCTCAGGCCTAATTACTGCTCTTTGAAAGAGGAAAAGAAAGAGCGAGGGATGCTGAGAGAGGTGCAGGGGTAGAGATGGTAATTGTTTTCGTCAGAGGCAGTAGGGAGCTATCAGGGTAATAAAGTTAATTAGCAGAACAAACAAGTAGAGAGAGAGAAGAGGGACAGAGGGATAAATTTGATGCTGATAAACGTAAGCAGATCTGACACCAGAAGAAAACTCTGAAATCAATTATTCTTATTTTCTTCCTCCAGTGGGGAAAAAACATGCAAGGGCCACTGTAGAGCTCAGCTGAATGGAACAAAACTCCTCCTCCTTTATCTAGAGATTATTTGCCCTCCAAAACTGTGTGTGTGGCTGTGTATGGGTGTCTGTGATTGACTTTTTGCCATATTTGTTTTTTCCACTTTTACACTCATCCAAATCAAAGTGATCAACATCTATACAAACAAACAGGGCTGTTTCTGTTTTTAAAACTGAAGCTGCAGATTCCAGCTCTAATGTAGCCACGTCTCATACATTTTATTTTGATGATATTGGAATGAAATTCCTGGGAAATGGGAAAGAATCAATCCATTTATTGTCAAGTAGGGTTGGGAACCAAAACACTGATCCAAATTAGGACTGAATCCAAACTCCTGTACCTGTACCTGTAGCAAAAGCCCTAATTTGTGTTCTGCTTATTGGTTTCGCACGTCATTTGTTTAGATATGAAGTAGCGTGCATGGTTAGCATTACAAGCTACAACAGTCTATGAAAGATGTGCAGTAATGGTCAAACGTGTGGCTTGACTTTAGAAAAAAAAATGGTAATCAAGCTAATCAGCTTGATTACCATTTTTTACCTGTTCTGGTAGCACATCAAATCTGACCAAAAATATTTGGCAGCACAGAATCAGTGTGAAAGATTTGATGTCTTATGGCACGGGTGGCCAATCCCGGTCCTCAGTGGCCACTGCCCTGCTTGTGATTGTCCAAAAACAAGCAGGACAGTGGCCCTCGCGGACCAGGATTGGCCACCCCTTAAGGTCTCCAGGTCCGAGTGTGCTAGGGTCATCACCCTAGCAGCTGTAGCAGTGGTAGCAGGCACAATTAGCCGTCGACTGATCTCTCGCAATAAAGTGAAAGTTAAGGACTGTCAAAGAGTGCTAAGGGCATTTGTGGTAAAAGGGCATCATTCTTTCTCAGTTGTCAAATCTAGTAGGTAAAATTTGACAAAGTAGAAAAAAAAAATACATGATGATGGCAGGGTACTACCTCCAAAATTATTACAGTTCATCCTGATGAATGTTAGGATGGTTGTACCAAATTTTATTCCAGTTCATCCATGACCTGTCAAGACAGTTCAGTGCAAACCAAAAGTGTGAGTCGTGGTGGTGTCAGATGAAAGGTCAGAGAATCCTCAAAGTGGGTATGATCCATCCAATGGGAACTATGAATATGCAATATCACATCTTAATCTACCCAGTGGGTGTCAAGATATTTCAGTTTGTACCAAGGTGTTTAAAGACCATCCATCCATATAGAGCTGTTCAGATAGCATTAGGCATGTCACCAAAACCAATACTTCAGTACCAGTCTCACCAAAGTCTGCAGGAATCACAGAAGCTAAAGCACTAATAAGCTACCAGGCTAACAAACATACTTTCTTCATTTTTTGACATACAGTCTACTGCTCAAACATCTATAGAATGCATCATGGGAGAGCTAGTCCAAGCAAGAGCTGACACCAGAGTTTGTACTGATGGAAGTTACTTAGCAAAGTCTGCAGCCATCACATCCAGCTCAGCATGTAAGGAGGTCCATTAACCATGCATCTGAGAGTTTAAAGCCTATGGTTGATGAGATTTTTAATGGGCAGTAATCGACCACAGTGTTATTGATACTTTAAATGTGAAAATACGTAACGTGGGACATTTTACCGTAGTTTACCGTGAAACCGGTAACCATTCCATCTCTAGTCAACACGTGCAGTGGTACAGATGCAGGAACAGGTTCACCGGACCGCTGTGACTTGTAGGAGAAACACTCCAAGTCCTGTGTGGAATTATTTTTCCCTTGAGACGGACAATCAGGCAGTTATGGAATACCAAAAGCTGGTATGAAAACGTGTCAGAGCTAAGCTATTTATTATTTACATTCTCTTTTTCATACTTCATGGACTGAAGTAGAAATGCTATGAAGGTATGCCGCCATCAAATGATTCATTATTATTATTTTTCACATTATTTGCCACAATGTGGTATGTTTTGGTATGGTATTTCTGTTAACTGAAGGCTTCGTCCCACTCTTTTTGGACTGGAATAATTTCATATTGAAATACATTCATTTCATTAGTTTAATTTTTGCCTTGATATCAAAATTGGTATTGAGAATTATTTGGTGTTGGTGCTGACTACCAAATTTCTGGTATTGTGACATTCCTAGCTAGCATGGGAAAAAATGGTTGATTTCACAGCATAAGCAGTGATGTGCTACATCTAAAGCAGAAAAATAGCCTGAAAATTTAAAAATGAAAAAATTTGGTGATTAAAAACTGGAGAAAAAAAATGTTACAAATGTTAAAGGAAGATGATGATAAATGGTTATTAATTCACTTGGGGAAATTTTTGTGGACAGGCAGCGGCATTTGAGGTGCCAAGGCTTCGAGCTTCAGTGTCTGCTCCAGTGAAATGTGGCCAGGATCTGGTAACTGAAATTCAAACCATCATTCCTGGTGTTCATGGACGAATGCCCTACCAACGGATGCACTGTTGCTTTTATATAGGATATCTCTGTGATTTTGTAAAACTGAATAGACTTCAAACTTTCCAAAACAATCTAAACAGCTCCAGTCTATGTGTGAATTTAGGTCTGGAGCTTTTTGGTTGCAGTACTAGGTTTGTTGTTACTTTAGCTCCTGATGGCTCCTTTCTTTATAGTGAACAGTTCCTTCAGATCAGCTTTTTAAAGGTTTGATGTTCCAAATCCTGCATAGAGAGGTGATGTAGCCTTGTAATACTTTCCATTATTATGCCATCATTAGGTCTCCTACATGACTTGGTAGAATGGATTTTATTATTATCATTAATTATTGTCCAGATGGGACTAACCTGACTCCTATAGCAACACACTTTTGGAAAAATAAAGACAAGCAGAATACAAACACAAAAGAACACACACAGGGTAACACTGCATATTTTTTGCTTGCTTTATTGAATCATGTGGATTTCAATGTCTCTCGCCATGGCAACCAAACACTATCTGACAGGCTATCACCGCGGTGATGGGGTGACAGGCCAGGTAATGGAACCTGTGTCACTGGCATCACATGCACAGGAAACACTTCATTATTGGATGTGCGTGTGTGTGTGCGTGTGTGTCTGTGTGTGTGTATATACGTTTTCTGTCATGTCTCATTTCCAACAAGCTGTAATTCTGTAATTGTACAAGGCACGCTGAGTGTGCGACTGTGTGTTTGTGTCTATAGCATTAGGTTTGAATTATTCTCTGTTGTACACCTTGATTATGACCTAAAAGGAGATGGTTTTTTGAAGACATTGAATAGACCAGTGATTCCCTGGTAACTGTACCAGGGAATCCAGTTAAATACCATATGTGATTTAATTTTGTATTTAAAATAATATGTTAGATTGTCTCAGCTCAGATAAGTGTATTTTAAAACATTACAATATGTACTTTCTGAATTTAAAGGCAAATTATCATAGACAGCAAAATCAATTTTCTTTCTCCTTATTGCGTTTAGTGAAGTGTAATCTCTATAGACAGAAGTTTAATTCTGTTGGAACCTTTTTATATTATATCTGTAAGGGTTAATGTGGCTCTGTGAGCTTCCTGGTTTTTTTTTCATGTTGTAGGAAGTATTAAATACCACTATCAGTTTACAGGAGCATCACCAACACATTTTTACAACTTTTTCTTTTTATTATCATTGCTCCAGCCATTAGCCATTAGAGTTTATAACATAACTACTGAAAAACATCCCATAGAGCTGAGATAGTTAGTCTGACAAAGTAAGCAAATTGCGTGAGAATTAAAGACTGTAAATAACTTAATATAAATTACTTTATTTTTCAAGGACAGCACATCAAAGTTGATTCAGGAAGACTGACACTGTGGTGGATGTTTGCCAGCGTTGCCATTTTTCTTATCGTAAATACTTAGCCAATCAATGCTTTTTAAAATTTAGTATCATTTTTTTCCACATAGGCCTATTTTTAGCGATGTTGCTTGTTCCAGATTAAGAATTACTTACTTTGGGAATTACAGCATTGTATTTAGCCAAGTAGAAACAGGCCTAAACTACAAAAACAAAACCGGAGTTTCAGATTTAGTTTTTCTTTAGGTACTGCCCTCTACAGGCATTGAAGTAAATAAAAAAATCAGAAACTTGTTTTGCCGCATCATGCTTCCATGCACACTTAAGGCAAGAATCGCCAAGGCAGAGCAGAATAACTCTTTAAAGGAACAACACAACTTGTAATCTAGTTTACAGGCAGCAGTGAGTAATGAATACAGAAAAGACACAGCAGTGAATAAAAACATCTTTGTGCTTTCTGTATTGAAAGCAGGTCCTGCAAAGCAAAATTTTCTTATGAAAAAAGAAGAACATGGTTAGAATGAGGAAAGAAAAGACACCTGAAATACACAATAATGTAGAAAAAATGTTGAGTAAGTGCTGCACTTTAAGGCCCTTGTGTGGCTTCCTTCCTCCGAACACATAAGTAAACCGAGCAACCAGTGTGTCGCTAAAATACACTTTCTTATCTGGTCTGTTTCCTTCTTAGGTAACCAGTCACAAACAGAAGGCTTTTCTCTTTGCAAGTCTGTTTCAGGGAAATGTATGTATAATATATATTGTCGGTTTGGGTTTGTTTGGTTTGGGTTGCCAGGATGTCTGTTCTGGGTGCATTTGATTCGGTTGTCAGGCAGTGCCTTTGGACTGATGTACTGTTAGAGACCATCACCTGGGACATGTGATAGCTTATCAAACTCTGAGCAGCTCTTCTGTTGCACTGATACACACACACACATACACACACACATACACACATATATACCTTTCACCTACTACCAGGAGAGTGGTGGGGGGTGTTTGGGGTGTATGCTTTTTGTGTCTTTGTGTGTGAGTGTGTGTGTGTGTGTCACTCTATAGTCGTCAAGGGAACCGGGGTTGGTTGGACAGTTTGACGTCTCGCTTGGCATCATGGGATGCGAATGTCACCTGACGATGCTGCCACCATGGAGATAACCTTCAGGGTGACAGCCAAGACAAAGACACACACACACACACACACACACACACACACACACACACACACACACACACACACACACACACACACACACACTGAGCAGAATGTATACAGACTAACATACACACACGGAGCCACATACATGCATGACTGCCCAAACACACACAGCAGACTTCACCCGCTGAGCTAAACACAGTCAGATTGATCCTAATTAGTACTAATCAATATGCTGATTGATAGTTTTAACTCAAAGAGGTGTCCCACCTCCAACAAAGAGAGGTCAGAGCATCCTCCACTAATTCTATACAAAAGTTCAAAAATGTGTGTTTTGAGGAAACATTTAGAATATATTTTTATCAATCTGTGTTGTTTCCATCAAGGGAAAGACAGTATCTCATAAAAACCTGAAGGGGAAGCTCTGTGAGAAAATTAGTTATTTTGTGATCAATTGTAATTTCTGGATGCAGACCAAGTCAGAAGAGGGAAGGTGGCAACAAAAACCAAACATGGCAGGTGTCTCTCCCTGTGCTGAATGCTGAGATGTTTTTTATGTTCACCCAACTTTACCTGGACTGCAGGTATTTTCTGCATGTTCTGTGTTCATCCAATGTTTGAAACTGCATCACCTGTAACTTGACTGTAATCTGAAGTACAGTACAGATGTTGCCTTTATAGTGATGTGTTTGTGGAAGTTGGCCTTATCTATTTTTATTTAGAAGGGTAATGCAGTTTTATTAATATTTTATTGTTCTGTCATGTCCCATTTCTCAATCTCCAATTACAATGTTTTTATGTTTATATATATATATGTACTGTACGTGGGATATATCAGGTAGCCATTGCATACTAGTTTGAAGATATGAGCAACTTTGACAGTTGTGATGGTGAGATGACTGGGACAGAGCATCCAAAACAACCCGTACTGTGAGGTGTGCTGATATGCAGTGGTCAGTACTTTCAAAACATGCTCCACGGAAGGGCAACCACTGAACCTGCGGCAGGGTCATGGGTGCTCAGTGCAAGCTGAAGCTTGGGAAGTGTCTGTCTCACACCAAAAACAAATGGCAGACAGACCTAGTTTGTGGCTTTTCCTATCATGTTGACAACTTATAATTTTACTTTATTAATCCCATTACACAGGTAAATTTGATCGTTTCACCAATGCTGAGAGAGAAAATCAATACAGTTGGAACACTCTAATTGACATTAGTTAGGATTTTAACAACAGATTTTAATTTTAATTTCTGTGACTGTGACAGTTTCCCTATGACTTAGTTTCTTTGACTTAGTTTAAACTTGTTTTTCAACAGAAAACACTGCTATGCTTGTTCAGGTTGGAAAAACTAGATTATAAACCACTACAACCAATCAATTAATCAATTGTTGTTAAAAAATGAAAAAAAGTCTTCATTCATTATTGGACTGCTTGTCAAACTAAACAGGACATTTGATGACATCACATTGGAAGTCACCACCTGACATTTCAAAGACTAAATGATTAATTAAAAACAACAGATAAATCAGTAATTAAAATAATTGTTAGTTGCAGCGCTAACTAGAACATGAATGTGTGTTTTCCAAGAGGTTTAATGGCTGTAAGCAGCTAATATCACCTTTTTAACTGATGTTAAAGTTTTACAAGGTGCTAATGTGAGTCATTTATATAGTGTTAATCTCAACAGCAAGGGTTGTTAGAAATTTGAATTTTAAATGCATAATTCTTTAGCAAACACACACACACACACACACACACACAGACACACACAAAGTAAGAAGCCTGAGGGCTAACAGTGGCCCTTCCAGGGGTCTAGGAAGCCCTGTCGTTTTACTGCAGTGCTGTACTGTCATGTAGATGTGACCTAACGATCATCTCCTCTATTCAGCATGCTGTCTTTGTTTTAAATCCCCGCCTTGTGCATGCACTTGTGTGGGTGTGAGAGAGAGAGAGAGAGAGAGAAAGTGATTGAGTCAGTGTATGTGCCTGATGCATGTAAGTACGTAATTCAGTAAGTAGGCAAGTATCCCTCCCAGCATTTCCTGTCTTATGCAGCTCAGGCGGTGTTAGCCTGGGTTAGCTGAGGCTTTAGCACCTGCTGTCACTGCTACAGTCCCACTCACTTGTCCAGACACAACGGCTTTAGCTTGGAGATGAGGATTACTGCTAGTAATGTGTGTTAAGAGCATTAACCTACTAACTGGTGTGTAATAGATTGTTAGAAAGTAGCAGACAATAACCAGACACTGCTTTTAATTAAATGAAGTTGGCAAACACAGAACCAAAAAAGTTTGCTTTATGAAGCTAACGTTTATGCATAGAGTTTGTCTAATGCAGTAGCATATATGTGCATGTAGCATGTTTCAATATATAAGTTTGAGTCAGTGAAAATGCAGAGGAAAGTGGACTTGATGAGCTTATCCAAAATCCAGGAAACAGAAGTAATTAATAGACTCAGCAAAATTTTTGATGAGTATTGTTTTCTCTTTGAAAATGTGCACACGTGTTCCTCAAACATGCATTTAATCCGTTTTGATATCATAATTATATTTACACTCAGTGACCCCATATGGACAGGAAGAGGTTTCATGTAATGGTTATTCATTAGTCCCTGCTCTCTGTGATATATAACTACAGATAAACTTAATTTCACATGATCACATCAGACACAAGTTAGCAAGTAACATCTTACATCATAACAGGAGCTGTCCCAAACGGATATGTGAGGATGTAAATACCAGGTTTGACATTTTTTCCTCACATATTCTGCATTCTGAACCGAATTAGGCTTAGATAGACAACCAGCTGTTTTGTATGATGTTAAGACCTGAAAGCTTAAACTTAGCTATTTTTTTATCTCCCTAAAACTATCTAGAGTATTTTCCAACACAAATCAATGTGCCTGCACTTCACAGAAATGGTGCTACATGAGAACGAAATGCATTCCAGGCAAAATTTTCTCATTAAAGGGTCCAGTTTGATTGAGGCCAGAGGTTCATTATTTAATATATTACTCAGTAGTTTGAACTGCCATTTATTTTGGACATTTCACATAGCATTTGGCTGATTGGTCAAATATTTTCTTACGTAATTAAAAGAACAAAAAGTTCAATTTAGTGGAGTAATTAAATAGTGTTTTTTAGAACATATTTCTGAGGAATCCTTTAGCTGTCTTTTAGAAATGAGAAGTATATACAACTAATTTGCAAATACATGTAGGAAGGAACTTAAAGCAAGTTTTTTCCACTTGTGGACCAGTGTCGGGTAAACTCTTCCTTATTTTGTCCCATGCCAGTGACACCAGTTGAAACCCCGTCAGCGTCTTTCTGAATCAGCTGTGTTTAATCAAAGGTCGTCCTCGTTGTTTCGAGAGACCGCTCTGATGATCTCTGCTGTTCAGCTCTGTGAATCACTGCTAGAGACGAGAAACAGAAGCGACAAAGCCAAAAACAAAGTCAAGGATGCACACACTGAAAACTATTCTCGTTTTTCTTCTAAACTGAACATTCCAGTACGACAGAATTTTCATGTTTACAGTGTGTATCCTCTCGCTTACTGAGAGATGAATACAGACTGCTGCCTCCCGCTGGTATGGAAAGTTACATGCTAACTATAGTCATAGTAACATGCTAACATTTGCTATAGTCTTTCTGGGGTGTTAAAGTGCCACTCTTTGGCCTAGACGAAGAGTTGGACTTCACTGCCACTTTTTCTTTGATATCTTCTCATGAATTTAGTACTGAAAACAAATGATACTGAATCATACATCTGTTTCACCTTGACTGCAATATGACATTAAGTCCTTGGGGGGGACTTTTATATTCAGACTCACAGTGCAACCTTGAATCACTTTAGTTTTTATATATTTTAAAATACATAAACTGTTCACTGCAGGCTGCGTTCATGGGCTGAATCATATCACTTCTCTAGTATTGATTAGCATTCGTTCTCTTGTGAGAAATACTATGATGACTGGTCTTCTAGAGACCAGTGGTTTGACTGGCAGACAAACACACATCAAGACCTCTCGGTGAGCACCAGCAGCAGATTAGCCCATGATGGCCGTTTCATTTTCTCTACTTCCGATGTTCACATTGTCTGGCAACCTCACACTGAGACAAATAATCTCTACTCTCCAGCCTTTTTTGGGAGGGAGGTAAATAGGAAGTGGGCAGAAAACTCTCCTGTTGTGTATCAGCGGCGTGCCACTCACATTCACCAGAAGAATCACCCCATATGGATGAGCAAGCACACACGCACACCTGCACAGAGACATAGTTTTATGCTGAGCGACAGAGAAAAAGAGTAGATGAGATTGCGAAGAAGAGGGACAACAAAAGGGGGGAAATAGAGTGCCAAACAACAGTGCAATAATTAAAACTTTCCAAATAAAGATCTTTGCCATAAAATGTGAATGAATATTAGTTAGTTGTTTTGAATCTCCACAAACATATGAAAATCTCCTTACCTCAGTAAAGGAAAAGATTATACTGAACAAAGGAATCAGACACTGACTAGATAAGGACTGTCATAGAAACTTGAGGCAAGAAAGAAGCCTCTGAAAGTGTCTGTTGACACAGCAAAAACAACAAAAGTAAAGATGTAACTGATATGTTTATATAGTTCCTCAACTGTCTCCAAGGTCTGACCAATCAGAGGACTGCAAGAAAAAAATAGTCCAACAGCTGAAAATATGTAATGCAAATATGTGTGTATACACAGTTGTACGTTTGTAAAATCTCTATTAATTGGCCATTTATATCCCAAGATGCAACTGTAACATACACATCATGCTATTAAAGCAACTGACTGAAAATACAATTTACTATTGATAGAGAGCCAGAGAGGGGAGATGAAGAGGAGAAGAGTTTCCATGTTTCCTGCTGAACTGCAAAGCGTCTCGGTGTGTAAAAGACACAAGACTAATCACTCTCATTGTGGCCTATTTCCATGGTAACTCAGCACCGAGCGGTAATTTAGCCTCACTAGCTAACGACACAGAGCGAGTCATTATCTTAGCGCCAGGCTAGGGCCTCCTATTTAAAGATTCACACCATGAATGAACAATTAGAGAACAGATTACTGGCCTAAGTGGGAGAGACACAGGAAAAGACAGAAGGAGAGATGAGGTAAGGCCAGTATGTGGTCACCTCTCTGTTTGTCCATCCATCCATCAATCAATTTAATATTCTGAAATTTTGTACTACATAGTAACCATGAGCTTGTAAATGCTGGTGCAGTGTTTTGCCAGATGAAATTCATTGCGTTACAGCAAAAGTTTAATTTTTTTAGCTTTACTGCTGTGCTTGTCCATGTGTGTTTATTAATGCAGGGTCAAATATTGCTTTATTTTTATTTAGTATTGTTACAGGTGAAAAATGACAACAGATGGTTGAGCCAACAAAATGAGAATGAGATGGAAAGCCCACAACACACACACACGATGGGGCCTCATAGATAGCATTAGGTAAAAAAAACATAATAAAGCCATAGCCATCAAAAAGAGCAAATGTTTTTGTTGACATTATTGTGTCACTGTCAAAGTCTACAGTCAAGAGACGCTTTATGAATGTAAATACAGATTCATCACAGCAAGGTGCAAAACACTGCTAACACTCAACAACAGATAGGCCAAATTAGACCGTGCCAGAAAACACTTAAAATGCCCGGACGTTCCGGGAAGAGGATTCTTTGGACTGTTGAAACCAAGATTAACTTGCACCAGAATGATGGGAAGAGAAAAGTATGGAGAAGGAAAAGAACAGTTCATGATACCACATCAACTGTCAAACATGGTGGGGGCAGTGTTATGGCATGGGCATGTGTGGCGGCTAATGGAGCTATATCAGTGGTTTTTATTCATGATGTGGCTGTTTACAGAAGAATCAGGAATAATCCTGAGGTGTATGGGCTATACTCACTGCTCAGAAGCTTATAGGATGCAACTTCATACTGCACATAGATAATGACCCAAAACATACAACAAAAGCTACCCAAGAGTTTCTCAAGACAAAGAAATGAGATATTCTTCATTGGTTAAGTCAGTCACCTGATCTCAACCCCCAAAAAGAGCATGGTTTTCACTGAAAGCAGAAAGATCCACAAACAACTGGCAAAGCATCTTGAGGAAGAAAATAATTTTTGTTAAGTATAAAAGGGAATTTCTGTACATATGTTAGTATGTTAGTTTGATTTCATTGTTTATGAGCCTCTAAAACAGGAGTATGTGTATAAAATGTTTATAAAAATCTTTCCCAGTTGGTTTATTCTATTTACTTCACTCGCATCTTGAGTGTTTCATTACAAATTCAACGTGGTAGCGCACAGAGGCCTAATGCAAAAAAAACTTTTCATCATTCCATTATTTATGGACCTAACTGTATATCTAAAGATACAAAAAAAAGATGTGTTGGCGTTGACAACACCTTAAGGGAAAAACAATTTATTTCAGTTTCAAGTGGCAGCTCTCAAGGTCTGCAAAAAATCTGCCATTTTAGAGAGGGGAACGGAGCGATGAATCATACAAATGTGGATAATGGTGCACAATTTTGAAAAGGTTCTCCTCTGAGGTATTTGTACTTCTGCAGGGTTCAGACACACTCTGCAACAATCTGATAAGTGCTTCATATTTTTATGTGAAATAGAAAAAAATAGGTTTAGTTGCAGAAATGCTGTAAATAATATTGTGATTGTAACATTAACATGAGTGTGGCTTATTGCAGATGTCACAGAGCTGCAGAGGACTGCACGCACTCTGATCAGGAAGATGCAAACTAGACTCAACCACATTTTTTGTTTTTCAGAGGCGAAATCCAAAGACTCACTGCCTACACATATCTCATTATTTCTCATATGCTTAGCATGTGTAAGAGATAAATGAACAATTAACATAGTGGCGTAAGATCAGAACTTTGAAAGTGTTAATGTAAAACCTTTAAGACAGAGGTGGAACTAACCAATGATGAAATTTCGCTACCGTGAACGTCAAATCATAACGAAATTCAGACGCACTTTTTTGTGGTTTTGATTGTGTTAACAACACACGTATGAAGAACAAAGCTTGATGCAAAAACATACTTCACAACAATATTCTCTCTATTTACAGTACACCCTTCACGTGTCTCTCATTCCTCCCTGAATTCCATTGTCCTTCAGAGATGTTACCCCGCAACACACATACACACACAGAGACATCGCAAACCACACCACAGCAACCCTGCCCAAGGTCAGTGTCTTATTCAAATGGTACCGTGTGTGTGAGTGTGTTTCCTATCGCGCTCTCCCTCTCTCTCTCCCTCTCGCTCTCTCTGTCAGGCCTTTTGTGCGCTTTTGTGCGTCTCCTTCTAAAGAAACTGTCAAGCTGTACTGTTTCAGGGCTCACAGGAGGGACAAAAAGCATACTTTGTTTTGTTTTGTTTGCCTGCCGTAGTGTCAGGCTAAATGAGTGAGTGAGTGAGTGGAGTGTAGGAGAGAGAAAGAGAGAGGTAGAGAGAAGAGAGTGAAAGAGAGGGTGGGGGGTAACATGTAATTTACTGTTTGCCCCACTGTACTGTACATAGCTTTAGTTATGCTAATGCTGCTCTTTGTCAGGCTGTGGAGATAGCCATCAATCAGCTGTCAATTGGTCAATTGGAAGAAAAAAAGATAGAAAGAGAAAGAGAGGGCCCCTGCTTCCTCCCTCCTCGTCCTCCTCCTCCTCTTCTTCTTCTTCTTCTCCTTCTCCTCCTCTGCTACCTAGCAGACTTGGGGGTCCCGTGAAAGCCTGGCAGCTGGATTTGGATTAGGAGTCCAGGTGGAGAGCAGAAAGAAGATCTGGTGCACAGTGCTGTGACAGGGCATGAAATAAGTCTCATCCGATCAGTTTATGTGTTCTTGTGATGAGCTGTCTGTGTGATAAAAGGCCATCTGAGTCTTTGTTTTCTTGTTGTTGTTGTCAAAAAGCATTTTAAAATAAAAATATAATTGTAATTAGAAACTTGTTATGCCACTCACAGCTGTCGACTGCTGTCAGCAGCAGATGAACCCTTTATTATGCTAGCTAATGTTAGCGCAATGATAAGCTAACAGCCCTATTAGTGCCAGTTCATTTAGCTCGTTAGCCGAAGCCTTGGGGCTGATGACATTCATTACATATCATTAGTGCACAATTAACATGTCTCAGTCTGACACGGTGGCTCCCAATGTTACACGACACTTTTAATCATGTTATATGAAATGTTTCCTGCCGGCATGACATGATTTATGAGTTTTACATGACATAGTGTTCATTACATTAACCAGCTGTAATCATAAAGGCCGGTGCAGGCCGACTACAAGTCCAAAGTCCAAATCCTGCACTGCACTTGTGACTGACAATTTTGGAGAATATTTTTTAATCACTTGCTTTTAATTTTTCACAAATGCTAATAATGTTCTGTAGCACATTCCAGTGCCAAGGTAAAACATTTTTAAGCTGAATTGGTTCTTGTATTAAGGAGATCACACAATATGCCGCTGGTTAACACCTTCAGTATATAGTATATAGTATAATAGTAGAGTTCAGGTGTGTCAGATTGCATATCTGCATTATAGGTTAGTTTTTTAGTCTGTAAAGTTAGCGAGTTGTTTTGTGGTTTCTTCAGAATCAGAATCTGTTTTGTTAAGGAAGTATGCAAGCATGCAATTCATTGTACGTGTACATATAAGACAAGAATAGAATTAAGAATAAAAAAAACAAACCGCAAAGAAAAAAACGCAGCAGGGCTGTGTGATTTGGAATTTACAAAACTCAGAGGAAAAATCACAAACCAGGGAGTTCCTGGGCTAAAGACATATTTTTCATTCAGGATTCTGACACCGGCTGTTGCAGCCATGTGTGGTTTTTAAATGGTTATTATGTCTATGTAATGCACCTTTTTTTGGTCTGTATAAAGTATCCATATCTGAGATTACCCCTACTGTATGAAATGCGTAGAATTGTGTATTATAACATTTTAAATCACATCTTTAATTTCTGAATCAGACATGATGTTAGATATATAATGTGCTAGAAAGTTACATATACATGTTATTGTGTGTTATAACTAAACCCACATTTTGATATATCTAATGTTTAGTACAAAAGAGGAAACTCAGAATACAGAAATTAACACTGTTCATTTTGTTTGTAATTTATAATTACAATTGACTTAATTCTAAAAGGATCAGATCATATTGTCACGATGATATCACTCAAAGTTGACTGTATGATTTGGAAAATATCACTGTACTAGGCCTCTCAAATAAGCAGAAATTTATTCCTACACATTTTTTGGCATTTTATGTGAACTTGGGGAAATTCATTGTTGTTTAATTTCACCAAAACTCATCTTTGTTCTTCATGTGTTTGAAGTAAAGTTCTCATGTTCCTTCAGTTCGTTCTAGGGATACAGAGCCCTGAGGAATCCTTTATTTACAAAGATCTAAGAATGACTGTGCCAAGACAGTCCAACATCACATGCACAGACATGGAGGTACAAACAGTCCCATTTTTTTTCTCCCTATCACACTCACCCACCCACTGATCCACAGTGAGAGAGAGAGGTAGCAGTATTGATTTTGTTGTCTCCAGGCTGTTGATTGTGTGTTCTAGTGTGTGTGTGTGTGTGTGTGT
This sequence comes from Ctenopoma multispine, assembly GCA_034779795.1. Taxonomy (NCBI): domain Eukaryota; kingdom Metazoa; phylum Chordata; class Actinopteri; order Anabantiformes; family Anabantidae; genus Ctenopoma; species Ctenopoma multispine. Next base: position 20,697,053 of record JAUYWH010000020.1, on the reverse strand, counting down.
GTGAAAGGGATTAAGGCCCTCGCTCAGCTGAGATACCATCAGCCATCAACCCTGCTAGTCCGCTTCGGGCTTTCCCGGCTGCCACATTGTCTATTCTGCTCCGCTATGTGAAAAATGTTGAATATCAACAATGGCTTTCAGTGGTGTATTGTTGAGTTTTTGTATGAACTAATCTTGCCTCAGTGAAAGAGACCTAGGGCTTGGACAAAACGTCTAGAGCCACAGCATTCCTAGCTGGCTCTCCCCTTGAACACTGAGCAGAAGGCTGGGGCTGAGGGAGCCAGAGTAGAGGGGAAGGCAGGCTGGAGGAGAGGCAGGGATGGGGAGAGCCGGGGCCGGGGTATAGGAGCTCCGTGGCTGAGGGGTTAGTAGGATGAGGGGGAAAAAGTGTGAAGATGGGAGGGAGAGTTTGGACATGGCAAGTGGGCTACGGTGGGGTAGAAGGTGAGGAAGATGGAGGCCACGATGAAGGTGCAACAGCTGCAGGAGGAATGCTATGTTAAAGGAAAGATGAAGGAGGGGGCCAGGTGAGGAAGGTAAAGAGAGACTAGGGTGTCAGGAGTTGGAACAGAGAGAAATATTACTTTTACTGTGTAGAAGTGTTAGATGGGTGCAGGTGAAGACAGTTATGATGAGGCTAAGATGAGGTTACGGCAAAGGAACTAGACTAACCTGGAGGACAGACAGAGCCAGGCGGCGAGACAACCAAAATACAGGCAGACATAAGAGGCAGAAAATCAATATTCCAGCTTTAGCAGTGGGGAAGTCTGGTTTCCTTTTCCTGCTATGGATGTAACACTGGTTTGGACAGCGGGTGACGTCCAATCAGACAACAGGACCATAGGCCTTGTCATAATGACAGCCGTGACATCACTGCAAGGTAAGCTAACTGAAAGATTGACTGACTGATGTGTTACTGGCTGATTGAGTGACAGAGAATAATTTCAGTCCTTCAGTGAATGACTTTCTCTCTTCTTGGAGCAAACTAAACCACGAGAGAGTCCAGGTGCATGCGGATGTAGAGTGTGTGAGGAATAGCTTTAGGTTTCCATGATGGCCTTGTGTTTTCATGCAGTGTCATGTATTTAGTAAGTAAGTACCTTGCAATGCATCACATTTTAGTCTTCGTTTAGTCGAAGTAATGAACAAGTTAGCAGCACCAACGTCAGCCTTGCCTGGAGCAGCACCGTAATTTTTCAGTCGAAAATGAATTAATTTTCCAAAATTAGTTTTTGTCCTTTTACCCGACCCTGACATCAGATTAATAATTTTATGTGTTCTTCACTTGTACTTCCATATATCTTTAAAACCATAGGTCGTATGCATTATCTTCTCTATAACACCCTGCACACTTAAAACCAGCTAAGAATTATTATGCCGTGTGGTTGTGGGATGCAGCTGTTTGATTTCTCTGATCAAATGTTTCTCTCTTGCTCGTAAAGGACACTGTGACATACGTATATAGGGGTCAAAATGTTGAGTGTGTGTGTGGAAGTTAAGGGTCAGTACCACGGAAACCTGGAATTGAGAGATGGTTGGCCTAACCCCCCCACCCTCAACACACACACACACACACACGGGCATGTGAGCATCAGTGCAGTCTAATCGGTGGCCCCTGGTGATTTGTCCTCTCAGCTTGAAGCTCCCTGTTCTCCTCACAATTACAGCTCTGAACTGAACTAGAAAATCTTGTCCAATCTAGCAATTAGTCCTGAGGCCACTGGCTGCGTGTGCGCGTGTGTGTGCACTCCTTGTATTCCAGTTCTTATGAGGACCAAACAGGAAGACTCTGAAGCTGGTGACAGTTTCTGTGGTGCTGATATTACTGTCAAATTAATATTTTAAATGCTTGTAGTTATTGTAAACAATCACAAGCTGCTTTGGAGGCAGATGTTGCAACTTCTCCTAGAGTTTCACAAGAAAAACAGCACTGTCTTCTTATGCAATAGTGAAGATTCTGTGCGCCTGGATATTCTGAAGAAGCACCAATATATCAGCATTAAACTACTATTAGTTGGTGTAATTATTGTAATGACATTTTTAGCTATAACTGTTTAGGATGTGAATATTAAGATTACATTTATCGTAACCCCACACCTCTTGAAGTGAAGTTTGTCTCGTGATGAGGATCTGCTCTGTGTGCATTTACTCTAGAATAACATCACCTTCTTTTCAGTATTTTGTGTGTGAGAGGCTGAGTTTATAACATAGTGTACTGTAATGAAATTTAAAAATAAGATTTGATCACATTTTCTGGATGCAAACTATGTCAAAATGCCTTAATAAGTAATTATACTTTTATTACATTCCTTACAAGAATTTCCTTGTAGAACATTACTACAGAACCTGTAAACCACTGCTCACAGACCAAATGGTGGTGCTCAGAGTAGCCTAACTTTTACTCGTGATGACAAAATGACTTTCTGCAGTGGGACATGTGTGGTTCATGCCATAAGCCTACGAGTCAAACGAGTTAAAGGCAGCCTTAGGTTCAGTAGGTATAAAGTAATCCAATGGAATGTCCTTACAAGTGTAGCAAATAGAAATCAAAGTGTGTGTGTGTGTGGGGGGGGATGAGAGGACACGGAGGACGGGAGGGAGGAGAGCACTGTGGTCAGGGCAGGATATGGTGCAGGGGAGGAGGGAAGGTTTTTGTGGCCAGGGGGATGGCAGGCCTGACTGGGCAGCAACAGAGACGCTTAGTGCCGCCTGGCTTCCTCCTAAAGACTTGGCCTCCCCCCCCGCCCAGCGCATTTCGCTCCTGCATCTTCCCTCTCTCCTCTTCCACCACTCTCTCCTTCACTTTTCTCTTTTCTCCTTTTGTTCATTCCCTCCTTCACCCTCCAGTCCCTCCTGCTCGCTCCCTTCTTCTCACTCCTTTCCTCCATTTCTCTCACTGCCGCGGCCCCCCCCCCCCCCCCCCCTCCTTCACGTCTGTGCCATTACAGACACTCAACAGCAGGCTGAGAGGTGGGGGTGAGTGGCTGAGGTGGTGGGATGAGGAGATTGAGGGGGCACAAAAGCCCCAAGATGCAGCGGCCCGACGAGAGTGGCTGGCTTTGAAAAGAAGCCGGACGGCTTCTTAATGCAGCGAGTGGACGAACAGACTCGGATAGACACACAGAGCAGCATCAGCCCTTTATCCTCGTCCTTTAGCTGATGCCTGTTTTGGCCAAAAAAAGCACATCATCCGCCTTGTGCCCTTCCCGCTACGCATGATGTTTTATCAAACACATTAAGATGTGATGGACAGATAGGTGGAGGGGAGGGAGGGAGGGAGGGAGGGAGGGAGGAAAGAAGGTAATATAGCTGAAGGCCAGACACTTAAGAGGCTGACGGAGAAAACTTTTCCTCTTCCTAAGAGGAAAAGAGACTAACACAAAGATGGGATAGAGGAGTGTGTGCGTGCGTTTCCTTGAGTGGTTGCATCTCTTTTATTGCACATTAAGACATTACACATTAGTGTTTCACTACGGTCCTTCTGTGCAGCTGTTGTTCGGGTTAATGTTAAGGGAGGAAAATATTGTCAGTGAAGCTGGATGCAACACATTTAGAGAAAGTGCTGCTTACGGGTTTCCAAGCTGCTTTTGAAGATGCAGCTCAGCTAATAAAACAGTTTAAAACAGTGAAATGCAAACATGATCACATTTGTATCTTGTTATCATAATGATATTTTGGTCAGAAACACTTTCTTGCTTTGTAGGCTTGTTTTTTCTAGCAGTTAAAAGATCAATAAAAAAGAATAAACTAAAATAATTTTTCAAATCCATAACTCTTTGTGACACACCATCAAGGACAAACAACACTTTTCTTCAAAAGCCTCAGTAGTAAACAGATGAGCTGAATGGATTTACTGTCCGACTCCCATCTTTTATCAACCTAATTCTCCCACCAATTATGGCAGTTTGCATTCAGCGGTATTACTTCACTCAGATGGGAGGGGTCCTCCAATGATATTTTCTGCCTACATCTATTTACTTGTGTTGGCTGTCTCTTTGTTGTGGGTGGTGCAGGAGTATTATTATGGATTTGGCTGTGAGAGCTTAGCTGGTCTGCGATTGTGATATCAGCTGGACTTTGATCAAATGCAACAAGCTCTAAATCCACTTTAATCAGCGCAGCGTTCGTTTACTGACGCGGAGACTTCACAGCAACCGCAGCTCAGGGACGTTTCTGAGAAGCCGGGGGAGTAAGCGCAGACTTATTGACACGTTTGTATTTGTGTCAATAAACTTTAATGAAGCTAAAGTTGCAGTAGAAACAATTTGGGAGGTTGTAATCTGGATACAAGGGTTTGAATGACAGTGATTTGAGAGCTCAGTGAACAAGCAGCAGTCATTACTGAATTAATAATTGCTGTACAGATTAGTTTTATATTAAAAGACAACACTTAAATAATTAAACTTGATGCTGTGATCTTATATTTGTGAATTTAATACTATATAAATGTTGTTGAGTATCCCAGGTTCTTCAAACAGAAAGAAGAACCTTCATTCTTTACCTCTAGGGCAGTTCGAAGGATAACAACACAAAATCAGGGCTTGTATTTTCTAGGACTTTGACTTTGAAACATTTAAGCTGGTTTGTTTGCATGTTTGTTTCTGACAATATAGCCAGTCAGATATGTTTGTATATATCATCAATCTTTTTATCTTTATTTGCTGATGTCAGAGAGAGGTAAAACAGACTAAGGCCCCAGATATGTTTCATGCAAGTATGTCAAGCTATGTATGGTCTGTCTCTCTTGAACAAAGTTCTAGCTGAACAACATCATGTACATTGTCACATTTCAACCCTGTCTCCTAAAAATGACGTTCCTGTACAACTAAACCCCTATCAGAAATACAATTATGTTTTCTGTTAACATAATTGATACCTAACATATGAAGGAAATTTACACAGGCAACAATGCGTACAGTTGAAAATGCTAAGATGGAATGACTCAGGGTGAGGAGGCAGGTGTAGGCAATGGCAGACATACTTTGCCTGTGTCTGGAGGATGTGAAATATTAACCATGAATGAAAATTTCAATGATGACACTTGAAGAGGTTAATATTGAGATAACAGCAGATGAAACGTAACTTAAATGGCAGGTATCTATATGCAGGTTGTTGTGTGTATGTTTGTAAATGGTCATAATAGCACTGCCAAAACAACAGATCTAACTTTTGCTCGGTACTGTGTATGTTTGTTTTTAACATCTTACTTTTCAAACTGATTCATGCAAGTACACTGCTGTTGTTCTGCCTGTGGTTGATGTATTTCACCGTATTAGACCTCAGTGTGCACATGCACATTAGCAGAAGCATGGATAGTCTGTCAAACAAAGAGGTTATAAGAGATGAGAGAGGATGGGTTTATTGCACAACAATAGGTTTATAAGGCTTAAACTGATCTGCAGCATACCTACAACAACGGCCAAACATGCAGACACACACACACACACACACACACACTCATGGATGCAGGCATGTATATGTGTGCATACAGCAACCTCAAACAGCCTGAGCACGTGCCAATAAATTACACACACACAGTCAGAATGGGTAAATCCGACTAGCCCTCCCCTAAGTCCGTCCAAGTCCAGCTACTGTAGGCACACATACACAGACGACCAAACCAAGTGACACCCAGGCCAACTCCTCATTTAACTCCCACATATGTAAAATGTGACCACACAGCTAAGCCCCCCCCCCCCCCCACAGTAAGACGCACAGAGCCGACCATAACTGTGTGTGTGTGTGTCTGTGATGGTCAGTACTGAGGCCTTTCCCTGCGGTTAGGGAGTGCGGATGGAGGGATGGAGAGGCAGAGAGAGAGAAAGAGGATTAGAGTGATATGGAGACAAAGAACAACAATAGTTTGTCACATTTTGTCAGAGAGGATTTTATGGAAAAGCTGATTTGGAGTCTGCCACCAACAAACAATGATCGGAAATATGGGATTTATTACTAAATCAGTTTGAGAATGTGCATGAAGTTATAACAATGCCTAAGTGTGTGTGATACTTTTTATGTGTTGATGTGTGCTTGTGTGTGTTCATGCAAACTTGATCAACATCTTAACATAAGTGGTTTTTAATATAGAAGTTATTTTAGTTTATATGTACGGTATGAGCGGCACGGTGTAAAGGTTTGCTTCTTATTGCAAACTCCCTAGTTTGTGCAATTTACTGTTTGCACATTCTGTTAGTGACATGTCCTGCAGTGTAAACACTTAAATTAGTGTTGAAAGTACATCAGCATGTGTCGCCCCTCACACTGGATGTGCTGGACATGACACATTTCTGTCAAAGAGCAACTGCTATGATTGCCATTGGTGTCGTCAACGATTGTCAGACAAACTGCATGTGCATTCAATCAGTAATCACAGTGTGTTTTAATCAATGGTGGAAAGTAACACTTACATGAGTAATACGTACATAAGAACAAAATATTATATATATTAAATATAATGTATTTCTAATAGAGTAATTAGCATTATGTTGCGCCTTACTTGTACCAAAATATGTCTACAGTGTGCTGTTGCTTTAAAAGGATTTGGGTACTTCTTTAAAAACAGAAAATGTTTTGAAACGTGTAATCTGCATTAACTTAAACTCTGCATCAAAACAAAATTAGCGATAGACAAAGCATTTAAAACTTGCTGCATCAGGTAAAGACAAAAACAGGTAGACCTACTGCACTTTTTATCCACTAAGGAAAGAAATAAACAGGTTAGTCGACTAAACATGAAATTTACAAAATTCATTCTGTTCATTTGCTAAAGCGAGTATTGCTGCAGTATCATAGACTCTGAGGTTCAAGCCACTTCTATGCACAGTTTAGTGAAATGTCGCCAAACCAGCAGGCAGTTGGAGCTTTCAGACACAGGCAGCGTGAGGGGAAAACAGCAGGATCAGTTTGAAGTGAATGAAATGATTTAATGTTTCAGAGTCGGCCTCGCCCCCAGGGAATGGAACGATATGGGCTCCTAATTGACACCAGGTCAACTGCCTCCCTCTCTTACACACTCACAGACACACAGACACACACACACACACAGCTTTCTGTTTCACCCTGCTTCTGCTTCAGCTGTCTCTCACTGTCTCACACACATTACAGTGTCTCCAGTAGGCAGACCAGTCCAGTGCTGGACGGTGCCGGACAAACAAAGGCCTGTGCTGTCTGACTATAATGATGGATGACCACCAGTCTCATATTTTATAGGGATTTCACACAAGTCAGCGTGTTCCCAGGCTGGGCTACAAGTCAGTAGCCTTCAGTGACGCGTTTCTGAATTCTTAAAAACAAAAGAAATGTCTTATGATTTTATTAGCCTTAAATAAGGCATTGATAGAGCAGCGGTTAATGACAGCTGAATGTGATTAGCGCGGAGTGGAATGTTTTATTAGCGTCAGTATTAGTTGATTGACAGAACCCCAGTGGTCATTATTGTTCACTTTTCGAGTGTGTGGACATATTAAACACAGCAGTCATCATGTGAAAATGTGTTTTTGTGATTTTAATGCATCTGCAGTAGCACTGTAGCTTTTTGTGAAGTTAATCTCTTTCTTAACAAGTCATTTATTATGTTATTGAGTCCTGAATTCTTGTTTTTCTTAAGACCAGCCAAAAATGAGCCGCTAATGGGCTGGGGTTATTAGGCTTCAATTCAAATCAACTTATTTAGGCGTTTTCAGAAGTCAGAGGTATTTTTTCTTTATAGCTGTACAGCAACCTGCCTTATTATGCCTTTAATTTCATAGTAATTTTTAGAAAATGTCAACAGTAAAAGTGGAATTGTTGGTGGCATGTTGGTTTAAGCTGCTGCTTTTGTGACGTTCCCAGTTTGAGTTTGGTGAACGACCATCGTTACATGTCACTATGCTTATGCAAAAATTTCTAATGGGATGTGAACTCAGTTTTAAACACCTCATGCCTGTCTTAGCAACAAGGCCAGTAGGCCAATTGTCCAATATGGATTAATTCTTGGGAAAACTGCGCTGATGAAAACTGAAATCAAATTGTGAATAATTGATACTCTATTAATCCCCTTGGGGAAATTCTTGTGGACATACTGCTCCTTTGGTAGCACCAAGGGTTTGGGGTTTAATGTGTTGTTCAGGGACACTTCAACATGTGACCGGGAACCAGGAAGCAAAACAGTAGTTTTGAGGTAGATCAAAGAGTCTCAGTCACCATACATATCTAACTCTTCTTTAGAGATGTAAATTGAAAGGACAGAGATGGAGAACTTACAGCTAAATGTTGTTGCATTAATGAAAGGTGTTAGTAGTGTACAGTGTCACTCAACATTACCTAGCGGACCCCTGCCTTGGCCTTCAGTGATTCACAGCAAAGAAAAGCTTTTCGCTACTTTCTGTTTTGGCCTGTTCGCTCATAAATAAAAAAAATACTGGGGAAGGGAAAGTTGAAAGAAGGGAAAGTACAAATATCTTCTGATATAGGCTGAACATTGATATGAAATGAGGCACAAGATATTTACTACCCCACTTGATGAAGGAGCCAAGTTACCAAGACATAAAACGGAACAGCAACAATGCGTGGAAACAAATTGCTGTCATTGTTGGTGTGGCTGGCGGCAGCAGATAAGTCCAACAAAGGGTTGTCCAATAGAAGTGAAACAGGTGAAGTACGTGATCAGCACATCCACAGAATCACTGACTGATAAGATGCCCAGATGCTTCCAACTGCTGCATATCTAAATATGTGCTGTCACACACTGGCACTGTAGCCAATCTGTGATTTATATGAGAAGGTTTTCAGTAATTTTTTTGGTGAGGGAGCTTGTGCAAGTTCGATTCCTACTTGATCCTTAAAATCCAACATACAACCTGAGTGAGGCTACGACCACATTCCTGCATATCGTTGCAGATGTTGGGCTTCTGTGTTGGAGGATGGACATATTTGTGTGTTAGTACCAGTGGAGACCTGAGTGAACCCTTTAACCGCTGTGTTCGGGTTGTGTGAGATAATCATTACAGGAGAAAAATATGCTTTTGGATGCGAGTCAGAGAGTGTCAGCTGTGAAGAACTATTCCTCCTCTTTCTGAGGACGGCAGCTTGTTAATTGGTGTTGGTGTTATCAGTTTCTCAGTTTTTCACTGTTTGGTCTGTGTTGGCCGCAGTGGAGATCAGATGTAATGATCCTCATATCTGACTGTCCTCAGATCTCTTTTGATTAGGACTGAATGCGTCCTTTGAGTGCAGACAGATTTTCCACAGGTCTTTCACCTATTGTATCCAAAACTTTGGACCTGCGGGCATCTGTAGGTCTGTAGGACCCCAAGTAATGAAACTCAAATGATTTTCTGTTTTTTGAGTTGTACACATTCAGTGTGAGAGCTGACTGGTGTGTCAACATTACTCAATAGCAGATGACAGTGTGGAAAAGTACTGTACTCACTTTCATCCCTGCATAATTGCATTTCTGAATTACTCCACATAGTGAAACTCATGACTTCAAGACAACATCTAAGCAACCTTGTAAACATTTGTAGAAGTAAAAGAAAAAGGCATCTTCATTCTTCTTCTTCCAGTAACCTTCAGGCACACAGCTATGCGTCCCCAAACGAAATAAAACCTACTGAATTTGAGAGACCTGCAGATGGAAGCTGTGACACGAAGAGAAAGGCGTGCAGGTGTCAGAGGCGACGCCACCAGATGATCAGCTCCCTCCGTGACATTTTCCACCCTCCGATTTATAACATGCAGCAAGAAAACATGTCTTGCACATCTGAACAGCGCTGCGATGACATCTAATCAGATGCCAGAGGAGACGATGGTGTCAGAGCTTAGAGAAAACACACTGATTCCCCACCGGCTGTATTGTCACTAAACGCCACTTCTCTCTATGGACTGTAAATGATTTAATTTGAGCGCCAGATGTGGTGTTTAGATTCTCTTAGCGCTCGTTGAGAGAGACAGAGGGAGGAAGAGAGAGAGAGGGAGGGATAGAGAATGAGGAAATGACAGGAAGGAGAGAAACAATTTGGCAGATCGACAGCCAACAGCAGCCCAGGCACTTGACAGAGCTCTCAAACACCATGATTGGTTGTGTGTGTGCGTGCGTGCGTGTGTATGTGAGTGTTTTTTCCACTTGTGTATCATGACAGCTGAATGAAAATCAATCTGCTTCTACATCTGCCATCTTGAGTGTCGGGGAGCGCAGATGGGCCTTCCCTGTCACACTGAGCACGCTGGCAACCGACCAACTCAGGTCGTTCCACCTCTTCTTCCTTCTCTTTTCTAATCCCATCCTCTTCTTCTCTTCCCTACTTCTTCCTCTCCTCTCCTCTCCTCTGCTCTCCTCTGCTCTGCTCTCCTCTCCTCTCCTCCTCACTAATCAGATGCCAAGCGCTGAAGAGGAGTTTTTTTTTCCTGCGTTGACGTCTCCAAGTCACTCTGACAGCAGATGTTTGGGGCCTTTCGAAACCGCAATCTGGGCTCTAATCACCCTCATTGACGGCTCCGAGGGCCCCTGTTGCAGCTCTGAATGGCAAATTAAAGCATTTTTAGATAACGTTGGTAATTGGCTAAATCGTTTATAAGCCCGGAGATCATGCTTTTTAATCTGCAGTCTAACATGACGGATCATGAGACCGAGACAGATCTTATCCAAGTGTATTTGGAGCACATTTCCCTGCCCCTCCATGCTTTTTTGGTTTCTTTCCTGATGTGCTACTGTATGTTTGATGCTTAATGATTTGCCCATCAGATTAACAAACTCTAATCGTTCTCTCTGCTGCCGTTCGCCTCCTTGTCAGGCTTCCCCACTATCCTCTCTCCTCTCTCATCTCCCGAGCCCATCTTATCTCTCGCATTAACTCCATTAGCCTGGTAATTGGCTCTTAAAGCAGCGGCCACAGACTTCGAAGGCCACTTAATGTCCATCTCCTTCTCTTCCTTCTCCTCTCTGCTCCCCAGTCGATCATCTACCTTCCTCAGTAAATAGCATTAACTAGTCCTTCATAGAAATCTGAGGCCATATTAGTGTTATCCTCCCCTCTCAGCGTATTGCCAGGCTTATGAGTCCCAATCGTTGGAGATGATATGGCTAAGTGGATATTTTTTTCTCACATCGCTCCAAAATGGGGCTCCAAATAACCCCCAACTGTCACAGATGAATATGTAAATTCTGCGTATGGAGATCTCCCTCCATTTTTTAACCGAGCCTGAGAAACTAAATCTGTATTTAAAAGATGTGGATGTGGAAATTCAGTTCATCATCACAGCCTGCAAACCCCTCCTCACCCCCCAACGCGGACCTTGCTTTTCATTTCCGCATAGAAGATAAAATAAAATGTGAAGGTATTTCTCTATAGTGTGGAAATTCAGACTGTTGAGGTAACAGCAAATAGTTTTCATCTGCAGTTTTTCTGTGTTTTTATCCCTTTAGTGTGTTTTTCAGGAGCCACAAAATGCTAAATCCACAGCACACCGGTTTTTACTTAATAACTAAGGGTAAACATTCTTCTCTTATTTTTGCATCATTTAGTTTCTACTAGAGGTTTTGCTTTTTGTTTATTTCATAAAGATTAATTAATAAATAATATGTTTTAATGGGTTGATGAAAGTTTATGAAGTGGGAAACCTTGGCACACAATAGTTTGCAGCTCAACTTAGGTTTTTTTATTAGTGTTTGTTTCTAATCAGATTTAAACTTTATATGCAGCTCATTTGTCATTTTGCAGTCTGGAAGATCCTGCTAGATACTGTGGGACCCCTCCAGTGGGACGCAATAAATGTAATCTAAGAGAAAATAACTTATGCTGCTAATAACTCAACACAAAAGGGTTGCAAATGGGCACAGCTTCATAAGAGGTCAGGAATTAAAAACACAGAAAATGCTCTAAAAGGCCAGAACTCAAAAGCAATAGGTACAAAAACTCCCTCTGAACCTTATTCATCTGTTCTTTGACTGTTAAAGTCCATTCTTGATCTTGGACCTTGAACTTTTTAGAGCTTTCAAATGCATCACAAATTCTTTCTCAGGCCATTGAACACATCATAGAGCGTAAGTAAAAAGTTCACTATCCAGCAAATTAGGTTTAAATCATCATTAAAAATGAAATAATTTGTCTGTAAGAATATGAGGAAGGATCACTGAAAAGTAAGCGCTGTTACATCATATTATTGCATGACATTTTTGGGGTCTTTGGTTTGTTTGTCCCTTTTTTGAAGTTTACTTTAAAAGTAAAAAAGTGAAGTTAAATGACCACCAGTGAATATTTTTCTCGTATTTGTCCCCATTATAAAGACTGTAACATTACAGATATTACACATTTTACTTTCTCGAATCGAGCCACGGCGTCTCTGTCTGCACGTATGCAGCTGTGTGACGTAAATTTGCATGTTTAATATGGAGTTCATGTCCTCTAGACCTGTTCATTTCAGATGCACCAGAGCGCTTGGACTAGAATCACCCCCAGTTTTTCTAGGCTGCTGAGTAGTTAGTGTTTAGCTTAATGACTTTTTTGATGGCATTGGACTTTATACTATACTGACGGGGGTGACGGAAACATCAGACCCATCTCGTAGTGAATGTTAGATGCTAAGGGTACCCTACAGAAGCATTTCTCTCGTTGTTTACTCTCTCTGATGATTCTTCTAATCCTTCAAAACCCTCAATCTCTCTTCTGTTTTTTGTTTTTTTGCAAAGCCTCTCTATCTGCTATATGAAACCTTGGTGTCTCATCTGAGGGATTTTAGAAACAGAGTAATTAGTTGGTGATAGTGGAGCCGTTGGTGTGAGATGATACCGCCCTCCACCTCCACCCCAAGAGACAGACAAATCAATCAATAACCTGCTGATTTATTTCACGTCCTTATCGTCTAATTTAATTGCTGGGTCTTTTGTATCTGTGGAGTTGTGAGGGAGGTGGAGGTACTTTTGAGGGGGAGATAAATAAGCCAAGGGTGGAGGGATGTTGAAGAGCTGAAGAGGGAAGGCAGCGGCAAGTTCTCGTGTTGTTATTTTGTGCTCATGTTGTATTTTTTTCCCCACCCGTGCGTGGAGGCGTTTCGAGACGCGGCTCGGTTCGACAGCTTCTGCGGTGTATTTGAACGTATTTACTGCTTCAACACTGTCTCCATTGGTTCATAACTCCAGGGGAAGCAAACACACACACACACACGTAACAGGGGAGAAAGGGAGGGAAGAACAATCCTTCCATAAATTATCAGAAAGAAAAATTTAATTAGCAATATAAATGCCAGGCGGAGTACATTATGTGCAATTGTCTTGCTATCTTTCCAGAAATTAGTCTTTTAAAATGAATTTGCTGTATTAATCATCTCCTGAAATATTTTTGATCACTGAATTAATAGTTTTGCATGGGGGGGCTCTGTTTTTTTTAGGTATTCATTGACATAGGTGATTGCCTCTTAATTATGACAGCGTCCTCCTCCTATCCGTGCCTATTAATTCCTGTGTTGTGGCGTTGCCGCAGCCCGCTGCCTGGCCCTGTATCTACTAATTACTTCTCTAATTGAATTTGCTCTCTGTTGCCAGGCTGTTTTTTAAGTGGCTGTTTGTTGCTGGGCCTCATTGTGTCTTTGTGTGACAGCTAGCTGCTCGGTGCCACGCTGACGGGAGCAAGATGCTCTCTCTCTCCCCCTCTCTCTGTATTCATGTCTCTCCCTCTGTATCATTACCTATAGCTCCCTAGACCTATGTAGTGTTTCCACTATAAACGAAGGAGGGAAATTAATTAATGAGAGCCGGTGAAACAATTACACAGCCCTCCCCGCTCACCGCTGTCTACCGCCCCACTGTCATTGGTTCAAGCCTCTGTAGGATTGTTGAGTCTAAGAGCCTGATGCTCTTCAACCACCAATTCAGGCTGGCATGTCTTTGGCAGGATGATAAATAGCATACAGGAATTTGTTTAGTTCTTTTTCCATAAAAACCCAGCTCATCAGGCCTCATGCACAATCAGCTTTATTCTGAATGGTCCTGAACTTAAGTGTGTTTCACATTTAATAATATGATATATATGTAGTTGAAATGATGAACATATAGATATTGATCTTAATTATTTTGAAGTGGCTCTTAAAATCCTAGTCTGCTTTAGTGCCTCAGTGACAGTAGTTTGAGATCATTGTCTAAACATAACAACTTTACGGTGGTAATGATTTATTTGGTTTGTGATATTTATGATCAGCTTAGTGTTAATTCTTGATTAAAGTCATGTCTGTGATGGTTACAGTAACAGAAAGTAGTACCACTGTAACTGATACTATACATTGCCTTTTTCTTTGCACTGGCCCTTAACGACATCTGTCCTTGAACTGACACAGTTTCTCCAAAATACTTTGAAGCAAAGAAGCCGTGCAAAAAAATAAAGGAGCAAAAGAAGAAAGACAAGAAGAAGAAGAAGAAAAACAAACAAAACAGAATAAAATAAAACTTTGTAATATTTCAATCTGATCTCACTGTAGAAGCTAGTGTTCAATTATGTCAGATATGTCACCTAAGCAGTCACTCACACACACGATAGTCGTTTGTGGGCTGTAACTTCGTTGATTGGACATTTGTGGAAGGAAGAGCAGGCTGCTGCCATCTGGTACTAATACTAGCATTTAACAAACGCTGCTTTAAAACTGCTTTTCTTTACTGTGTCTCAGGTACAAACATTAAACAGAATGTGTGCATCCTTTGGCACAAGACAGTAAAGGTTCTGTGCTGTCCTTGAAGTTGTTCTGGTGAGCTAATGGAGAGAGGTAGAAATAACCTTTTTTCACCATATGCAGCTTTATGAAGCTTTATTTTGCTTCTTACGGATGTTTTTGTTTGATTTATTAAAAATGTTTAAGGTTATTTCTGGTGTGACTATGTGACTACTTATAACGGTCTCTTGAAGAGTTGCTGCATTGGAAACAGGTTAGCTGTTCAAGGTTAAACCTTTAAGCAGTCGGTAAAGTTCAGTACAGTGAACTCCCTCAGATGATTGGAAAATACTACACCTCGAACGAGTAATTTCATCGGAGGTTTGATTTATGACCCAAGAGCTGAATTTGAACCCTTCCTCATTTCAAAGCTGGCACGTTCTCAGAGAGACAGAGTGATGAGAAGCTAAGCTTCGGTGTGGGATTACGTGATTGTGATGGACATTAATGCAGGGAAACAATTCTTTTCAAACAAAGATCTACATGAAAGCACATTTTAGCTATTATTGCTCTGTTTTGTTCTCCATGTCTCTGAAGTGAAGCAAATGGAGAAATGAGGTAGACATATAGTCACGAGGCCTCTTAATCCCAATGACAGAAGCTGGTAGGGATTATTTAACAATGTCTTGGTCAGAGTCACATTATTTACCAGCGTCATCGTTCTCTAAATAAATATTACATAAATGTAATGAAAGCCACCAGGTTGTAATACAACATTACTCCTCCTATTATCAACTCAATCAAACTGTTACCTACATCCCAACTTTCAGCCTCCATCCTCCAACCTCCAACCCATCATCCTCCTCTCCTCTCTTCCCTCCACATATCCTCACCGTTTCAGTTGTCTTTGTGAAAACTTTCTCTCCTCCTGCCTCTCTTGATATTGATCCCTTCACTCCCCCCCCTCACCCCCCATTCAACCATCTCTCTCACCCCTCCTCTGTCTGTCTATTGATCCCTCGCTCCCTCCCCTGCCTCACTCTCTCTCTCTCTCTCAGCTTGCTGCTATCTGGCTCGGCCTTTGTCTTCTTATCGAGGTTTCAGGGTTTATTCTGGCTGGCTGCTGTTATTGACAGGCCTCTCGCTCCATGGCCAACTAATGCATCCCTAATCCCACCTTTGTTACTCTGGAATGTTCTGTCTCACGCACGCACACACACACACACACACACACACACACACACATCCTTACATACCTTATGCCATTGCATGAGTGCATGTAATGTAAAAAGAGGCCACGAGGATGTCGATCCCAGCTTTCTGTTTGTTGGGAAAGCCATCTATCAATCAAAAGGCGCCTGCTGCCTGTGTGTTTTTATATATACGCGTGTGTGTGTGTGTGTGTGAGCTCTGCACATGGATCTTGAGTGACAGGCCAAATCGTGGCTGAGGACGTTTGATAAGCTTGTATTGTCGGTCGTTGCCCCCCTCTCCCCCCTTCTTCCTCCCCACCTCCCTTCACACCTCCACCTCGATAAGAAATACATTCGACTAGAGCTGATAACGGTGTCAGGAGCAGCAAAGCCCCACTCTAAAGAGTCACACACACACACACACATATACAGCACGTCGTGGGAGAGGTGTCTTTCTTCAAACACCGTGGCTGTAAATGATACTCTCAACAAACAGCGACGACAAACACCACTCAGGGAAAAAAAAAAAGGTTTCAGATATCGTGAGCGTCTGTGTGTGTGTGTGAGTGAGGCTGTGAGGTGTGTTTGTAGGGAGAATGATGTGCGATATGGTTGGAGGATATGCTAGGCTTATTGAATAAGGTCTTAGTGATAGCGCCAAGTGTGTGTTTGTGTGTGTGTGTTGTGAACAGCAGAGAAAGAATACAGTAATAGGCTTAGAACAACTGAGGCAGAGTGTCAGACTTAAACAACACACACTCTTAAAGACTGACTGACAGCTGTGTGTGTGTGTGTGTGTGTGTGATGTATGTTGGTACATGGAAGTTGCATGCTCTTCCTCTTCCAGTCTATGTTGAACATGTGTTGTTGTCTCCTGATTTTAAGCAGGTTTTACAATCTAATCTAGCGTAGATGCCGTTTGAATCATTTTGAATCACTCACTTCAAACTGCAGGAAAACAGTGTTAAGATCAGGTGTTTACATCAGAGACATCGTCGCCACGTAAAGGAATGTCATTGCTGTGGGTGGAAATTTCATTATTCTGTGGCCAGAAACCGCATCACCACATTTAGAAAAGGTCATCAGTGTTAGGAGAGCCATCATCACTGTGAGGAAAATGTCACCGCCATGGATGGAAAACAATTTTTTACTCCTCAGACCAGTTTTCAAATACAAATCCAGTCTCTGTATTTTTATACTTGAGCGTGAGACTTGGTCAAAACCTGAGATCTGATGATCACAAAACATATTCTTTACTGGGCATTGTCGACACGCGAAACTGTGAGTGTTCCAGGAGCTAACACATTTTCCTATATTTTATGTCAAAGGTTCTCAGAGCTGTGATAAGTCAGTACATCTATAAGTTAAAAAGAAAATTTATACTACATTACAGTAAATAAACAGTGTCAAAACAGATGAGAACAAAATAAGATTGTACTGAAAATAGTGATGGGCATTTTTGCAGCTGATGTTTTATAGATATAGTCATTTAACTGAGAAAATAGCTTGGAGATTAATCAGAAGTGAGCATAATCATTAGTTACAGTCTTGATTGTACAACATGTACTAAGAACGTGTCTTCCTCTTGTGAGAGGTTCTGTAACAACACAAACTCTCTGCGCTGGCAAGTTGAAGGTCGTCTCATCAGACTCCTGTCAGATGCATCTGTTCTGTTCAGATGACTCAAACACAATATGATTTGAAGAATTAGTGTATAACCATTTATCTGCAGTGATTGTGGTTAATAAAAATTATTCCTTATATCTGTTGAGGCTATGACACTACAAGCCACTCAGACCTGTGAAGCAGCTTTAAGAATGTATTATTACACTCATAATGCAATATTTAGTTGTTTTATTTGATTAAACATGATAAAAGTATTTTAATTACACATATATTCCATATTCTATGTTTGTCTACTGTCTATATCTGTCTATATATTCCAGTGAGCTGAAGCTGAATATTTTTCTTAATGATTTAATTCTTAATTCTTAATAATAAAACAAGTGAGAATTATGTGCCAGGTTTTCAGTGAGCGTAAAAACTTTGCAAAGTTCACATTGTGAAATCTTTAGAAACAGGAAGAGGAAGACGTAAAGAGGTTGTTTTGTTTGTTTGAGATATATGATAAAGCAAAAACTGAATATTAGTTTTGAAGCTCTGACACTTGACAAATGTTAATGTATAGAGAGAAAATAATAGATAAGATAAACCATGAATGTCTGCAGAAATGGGAGGCTGACAACATCAAAATGTGGGATATTCACTTCAGAAAAAGAAAAGAGGTAGAGAAATGGGAAAAAAACAGGCTGAGCACACACAACATTTGCACAAGTTGTCCATTACTGCAGTGAAAGAACAGTGACCTGTGAAGAGATTTCAGGAATAGGGTCTGAGCACGAAGCGAGGGGACGACGTGGGAGATAAAGGACGAAAGAGAAAAAGATAAAGAGGGTGAAATTACCAGAGGGCAGGAGAAAAGAGGGTTATTGTGCATGTGCATTAACAGGGTGTATGATGAAGTTAGTTTTTTGTGTTGTGTGCAGTGACTAGGGGCTAAGGAGTCAGGAAGAGAGAGGGAGGGGAGGGGGGAAATCAATGGCAAATTACACGCGCTCAGCTGGCCCATTGTACAGTATGGCTGCTATATTCTAAAGAAGGCCAAGATGATGCAGCCAAATGGTGGATGGACTCCAAGATCATTTTTATTGATTTTGAGGAACCATCAATAGAAGACAGGGAAGAGGAGGAGGACCTGGTGTGTGTGCGTGTGTGTTGAGTTTAAGATGTGTGTCACAGGGCCAATACAATACCCCCAGACCCGGGCTTTTTGTCCCTGTCCACACATTAACAACACTCCTCATCCCAATGCTTTTCATTTACATTAGCGCCTGGATGGGCGAGCGAAGGACGCAGGCAGGAAGACAGGGCCTAAGAGAGAGAGAATTTTCCATTAAAGAAGTGGTCTGGTAGCAGATGCCTGCATTGTTTGGGTTCGGGAGCCCAGAAATATTTGGTACTGGGGCTGATGATGTGAACATCAGTGGAGTCATCTAGTTTTCCACATCAGAGATAATAGGTGTAAAGCTGTTATGAAGATTGGATTTTATGGTTGTCTGTCTACAAGAGAACACGAGCGGAGTGATTTTTAGGTACTTCAGAATTATTAAAGTATCCAACCCAAAAGAGTCCAGCTGTGTTGACGTCTAAAGCCTGTAAATTCGCCAAAAAGAAAAGACAAAGTTATCCACAAAGCTATTTCACTGTTTGTTTGATCAGTTTGAGATAACAAGGCTAGAGTCAGATAGATTCGCTGTGGTGATACAGAGATGTTTGCCCATAAAAGTCATATATAATGGCAGGAATTATCCATTCAAAGTGAAAAACGTACAGCAAGCACTGGACAATTTCTCATTCTATATAAATTACATCTATTTTCATTCATGTTTTAACACAGTTAGACTAATGAATAATGAGCTTGTGTGTACACGACACATGATGAAACTGTGGCAGCGTGTGATCATTTGATTCACAGAGCGACATGGCAGAAGTGTTACCTGTAGAAGGCTAAAACATGGCAACACATTTAGGTTGAGGGCAAACAAACAGACACACACACACACACACATACAGTCATGTTCCCATCACTTCAGACTTACCATAACCATTATCACCACTTGTCTAGCCCTTACCTTATAACCTTAAAAACAAGTCTTCACCCTCAAATGTGCTGACTGGCGTCTCGCTGTTCGTTCCTCAAATGAGTCCCCATAGTGTGATTGTGTAAACGGATTTCACACAGCACACACGCTCTCACATCCATACAGGAGAATAATCAGTGAATTGTCCTAGAATCATACACAAAAACAGGAGTAGGAGCATATTTGTTAGGATATGTATCCGCTGGTGAATACAAATACACACACGCATGAAGACTCCCTTGTTACCTCAGCACAGGCAGATGTTGCCATCTGTTGCATCCACCACAAGGATTTTGACTTGGCTGCTCCAGGTGTTAAAACATAAATTACACTTTCTGCATCCACATGCACTGTATTGACAGAAGTATTGGGACGCTTGCCTTTAATGGCTTCAACTCTTCGACTACGACGCACGACTGTCCACAAAGTTTAGAGGTGCGAGGTCTGTGCAGGCCAAGTTCCTCCTCACCAATCTCACTCATCCAAGTCCTTCTGGACCTTTCTTTGAGCACTGGATTGATTAATTTGAAGGGGTGTCCCAGTACTCTTTAGCTGTGAGCATCAATGTGATGTCAACTTCTTCTTCTGGTAGGTGTGAACCTGTCTGCCTACGCTTTACATACACTTAAGGTATGTGAACAATCTGTGCCATCATTTTCCCACTCTTTGAATCTGAGGGTTTTTTGTATAATAGTAGGTGTTTTGAGGTGACAGAGTGGGAGGTATGGACACCAGGGGTCCCTCACTGTTTACATTTAGTCATTTGGCAGACACTTTTTTTTCCACAGTGACTGAGGAACACACACACTCTAGGAGTAACCTAGGGAACCTTCTCTACCTCTTCATTGACAGCCTGAAAAAAAAAGAGGCCTGAACTAAAGACTAAATATTTCCTCAGCAGAACACTTTAATAGCTTATTGTATGTTTTGTTTATAAATAATATTGAAAAGGTGAAGCCGTCTGATGGAGGGTAACAATAACATGCTGATGTTGATTCACAGTAGCAGTGACATAATTCATTTTTATATATCATTTTTATATTACTGATTTAATAGAATTCTTAAGAAAAGATGCAGCAATGACACGCTAACACTCTTACCCCCCCCCCCCCCACACACACACACACACACACACACTGACTTAGGCAAACAGCCTTGATTTGTTTTCCCGCGGACCTCAACGCAGCTCCGCGTCCTTTATGAGCTGGTTGTGAAATTCAACAGGCGCTGTTTAAATAGGTTGGAGACAAGCGTGTGTGTCCAGGTAGTGTTAAGTCACGACTTGCTCTTGCCGCAGTGTTTGAGGCCACATTGAAACGTACACATTATCAGTGAGGTGCTAGGATTCTCAGCCTGAAGATAAACACTGATCATTTATGACGTCTTCGCTTTACAGCTTGTTGACTCCGTGATTCTGGATGTTAGACTTTGTGGAGGCCTTTTGGAGACACTGTAAGATGAAAGAACTGTGTGTGTGTCTGTTGAGTGCATGTAGATTGGTGATTATATAAAAGCGTACTGGGAACTAGGCAACTTGGGTTCTGTTCTCATAATGTTATGTGCCTGAAGTTTTACCTAAACAGTTTACCTTTTACTTATTTGAGACAGGGTTAATTACGGAAGAGGATTAGGGCCACCATGAAAATATTTTTTGAGTTCTGACTTTAATCTCAGAATTCTGACTTTTGGAGACCTGAGCTGTGCACACTTTACCACCAGTCATCTGCTGGCCTGAGACTCATTTACTGTCACAGTTAGGTGTCAGCACGAGAAACTTACATTACTTACATACAGGTCAACATTTGAGGTTTCCTCTCTTCCAGCTTTTCCTCGTCTATTTAGCAGCTGCTATTATATATAAACTTTTTTCTCAGAATTCTGACTTTTTTTTTTAACTCAGAATTCTGAGAAAAAAGTCAGTACTCAAAAAATATTTTCGTGGTGGCCCTAATCCTCTTCCTTAGTTAATGGACATAACTGTGCACTTTTAAAATGGTTTCCATTTGTAGAAAGGAAGTAGAAGTCGTGTTTGAATTTAAGGCCAATTTCATCCAGGCCTTCAATTAAGTTTAAAATAATTGTTCAGATCTTTAATTGTCTGGTTAATTGTTTTAGGAATTTATTTTACTTGTTTGACTTGTTTTGAAAGCAGCTGCTAAATAGACGAGGAAAAGCTGGAAGAGAGGAAACCTCAAATGTTGACGTGTATGTAAGTAATGTAAGTTTCTCGTGCTGACGCCTAACTGTGACAGTAAATGAGTCTCAGGCCAGCAGATGACTGGTGGTAAAGTGTGCACAGCTCAGGTCTCCAGACTGTGTTTTGACTTTTATTTTCTTGTTACAGATATTTCAGATGATTCATGTTTTTTATTTTTTGTAAATTTTTTTAAATCTAAAAATTTTATTTCATTCCATCTTGTCAAATGCGATTTAGCTTTTTTATCCTTTTGGGCTTTTGCATATTTTTTTTATAATTAACAGTTTGATCAAGAAACTGGACGATGGATCAATCATTACAAGGATGTTGGTTACAGCCTTCGTGAAAATGTCTCTTCAAGAACATATTGTAAATATGACAGCAGAAAATGAGATTAGAGGAGAGGAAACTACATTTGTGTACCTGTGTGTGTGTGTCTGTGCGTAAAAAGCCAGGGGAATGTCCTGGTATGTTACCAAAGTGGGACCATTCGTGTGCTAACCATCCAAGTGTGTCGCAGAGGTCTGATCCTGCTATAATCGTCCCTGGACCTGGATAAACATCAAAACTCTCTCCTCTCCTCTGTCATTGCTGATCAGACGCCAGGCTCAGTCACTTTGTCAGAAGACAGGCCAACATACTCTCAGCGTAGACCACTGCTATCTGTGGGCACGCTTTTGCCAAGCTTAAATCTTCCTGCTTCTCCTGTTGCCTCGATGCCTCTTTACCCTGCTGACCATGGCTTATATCTTCCCCCAACATGCATAAAAACCAGTAAACATGAGCTGTGTTTTATTTTTATTTCATCTGCTGCATGTTTGGTCGAGACATTTATTTCATGTTTGTCGTGCAGGAGTGCTATTCTTTACTCGGATTGCTACAAGTGGTAGAAGACGCATGGTGATAGTAATGTTCTATGGCAGAACTGTTAAGAACAGCTGTAGCCTATAAGATAAAGTGCAATAAAATACCATGGTGCACATCTTACTGAAGTGAGTATACTTTAGCATCTAGACCTCACATGCACCTGGTGGTTATGCAGCATCGTGGGTGTGTTTTCTTTTTGGCACCATAGGGAACTCACCGTGTGGTGTGTTCAATTAGTGATTAGTTAAGATGGTTTTCTGTATATGCTGTATTATAATTCCAAAGCATTTCTGCATTATTGTGCATACATTGTTTGTTTAGGATTGGGATAACCAGATTTACCATTCAACATCTTCTGTTCCCACACTTAGGTGGGTAGGTCTGTGGTTTTCAAGTGGAGTCAAAAAGACACTCTAATCACAATCAGCCGTTCCCTGTCTGAATGAATAGTGCAGTCATAAACATTGGCACTTTTTACTCCTGATTGTTTCAGTTAAGCTTTTAAACACACGTGATTCAGACTGTTAGCAGCACGTTG
The DNA here is from genome assembly GCA_034779795.1 of Ctenopoma multispine. NCBI lineage: Eukaryota > Metazoa > Chordata > Actinopteri > Anabantiformes > Anabantidae > Ctenopoma > Ctenopoma multispine. The sequence goes on along the minus strand of JAUYWH010000020.1, from coordinate 20,673,944 downwards.
TCCTACAGAGACAGTAATGTTCTTCTGCTTCTAACTTTGAAGCTACTTACGAGAAAACTGAAGATCAACACTTGATTCAACACTCGCTCAACACTCGAGTGCTTGAGCTTGAAACACTGAGGGATAAATAGGTCAAAATACATGTCACCAGGCAATGTCCTCACAGTGATGGCAATACAGGCGTGTGTGCAGGCGTGTGTGAAGGTATCATCCCGGCTCGGTAGCAGCTAGCTAACAGCTAAATGACTCTCCACACTTCATTAGGGGCGATGAGGTGAGTCGCTCATCCCCACATTGTTAGCTAGTGCTAAGCTGCAGTAATCCCAAACAAAGGGCCGGGGCCTCGTAGCAGCCTGCGCGGGGATTAGACCGCTTTCTAGAAACATCCGAGATAGATTCATTCTCATTCAAATTGGCCTGTAAACAAAACCAGCGGTGGCCGGGAGAGAGAGGAGAGAGATGAGTGTACGATGGAGTGTGAGCCATCTTGTAGTTCTACATGTGTAATATAGCTGCAGATTTTGCGTATGTGTTGAAGCATGTGTGTATAACTGCAAGAATAACCAGTTTGAGTTAGATTTCTGGGAAAACTGTAGCAGTCAGATGTATGCAGTTTATACATTTAGATTTCATTTGCATAGACCTTATGGGAACAGCTATGACTTGAGGTAGAGTGGTACCCTTCATTAACCCCAGTCAGTGTCATTAGTTCAATTCCCAGCTTCTTGTGTTTACATCCAAGTGTCCCTAGGCAAGACTCTGAACCTCAGGTTGCACCAGTTCCTTAAGAAATGGCAGCTACACCCCCATTGATGTGTCCTAAATTTCCCCCACAGGAATCAGTAAAGTTCATTTTGACCTCTTGAAGCTGTAACAAACAAATGACCATTGAACACATTGAGCACCTGTGTCAGATAAGTCAAAGTCTTTGCTGTATCAAAGATAAAAGATCAAATTTACCCCAGTTTCACTCAGCATGTTCCCTGTAGTTATGTTTGCCCCAGCCAACCACCTCCTCACCGCCTGAGTTTGGACAAGATTGATTTAAAAGAACCAGGGTAAAAAATGAAATTTTTCCTTTGAGCTCCACAGATTAAATTACCTACACAAATTGCAGAGACTTATCTCAAGGCAAAAAAAGCCAAAAATCCCTGTTTGGAGGCCACTCATAGTAAATGACTGAACCAAGCTACCTCTTTATCATTGATCCGTACTTGCACAAGTGAGGAGGTTGCTGTGTTTCGTGCATTATAAACCCGATTTAGTGTGGTTGTATTTTCAAGTAAATCTCTGAGATCAGTTAGTTCTTCTCTTCGGCTGTAAACCAAATTCAGATGTTTCTGCTCTTTTCAGTGCGATGGATACAGCTGCTGTGTAGCAGGCGCCGCAGCAACAGTCACTCACATGATGAGAGTCGTCCTTTCAGACCCTTCGCTAATCTGACTTGGTCATTAATAACCATCAGTCAGCTCTGTGACTTCTTCATCTGGCTGATCTGTGGTTCTGATGTTCCGATTTAAAAACATTTTTTGCTCTGAAATGCCCCTAAATGCTCTGGCACATTAGCTGCCAATCACAGTTTCTGATGCTGGTCAATCTTATATCTTGATAATATGTTGGTTTAATCATGTCACTTACATAATTTGACTTAAGCATTAGTAACTATCTGTCAACAATGCAGGAAGTGGCACTTAAGTGATACAAGTCTGCCTGTAATCAAGTACTTAATCATTATAAAACCACTAAAACGACATTTTTATCACCATCTGCCGTATCATCTAAGTCAGTGGTGACTGCTTTCAGTTACCCACCAGGCTTCACTTCATATTTAATCTTTCCAATAAATGTTGGGTAATTGATCACATAGTGACTTTAAACTGGTTCTTTATTCTGTGTTTGAGTTTTTAGACGTGTAGTTCAGAACGCTGAATGTAGAAAGCATTCCACAGATTATCCTGTTGTCACGATGGAAACTACCATTATGTTTTCTTTATGACAACTCACCCTGGGGTTTGTAGACGAAAGCTTTAGCTAAATGCTAACTAATCAGCTAATATACTCATAGCAACAATGCTAATGCGTTATACAGTTTGTCATCACTCTGGTATGTTAACATAGCTTGACTAAATAGCACTACACAGTACAGTGCAGCTGGTTCGTCATAAAGCTTCATACTGGACTGATTTAAATTTAGATCATAGTCCACCAGATTGCCAAAGTCAGTGAGTCACTTCAAAAATCTTTATACATCCAATAAGAACAAAAACAACTCATCACTTAATGTGAACCATACCTGAAAAGCACTGTGGCTCACACTGCAACAGGCAGCCAGCAGATCCTCTCTGCGTCTGCTCTGTTCAAACTGTTTATGCTGCATTCTTCATTAATGAGATTCCGTTGAAGTGTGTTGTTGTTGTGCAAATATCTGACAGCTGTGTGTGCGTGCCTGCTTCCTGAACAAACAGCTGTAGGACTGACCGACCACCTTCCCTCTGATGGTGGTCAGCATTTTAGCATCTTTAAAGCTCTAATCCTCAACTTCACAGTGTCTGTCCTGCACTTTTCAAAGTCTGACCATGTCCATAGTACAGATAAATGTGAAAATGCAGTTTACATATGGAAATTTATGTCCACACTAGCAAGTTGTCCGTCCACACTGAAATTTGTAAAGCAACATCAAAGCTGTGCATTTCGTCACCAGGAGTTGGACAGAAGCGGACAAATTACAGCTGCAAGTCAAACCTTCACCTCCTGCTCAGGATGATCACACATTCTGTGTTTCACCCAAACTTACAGCTTAGTTATGTTGTATATTAACAGGAATTTAAGAGCAGGCATACAAATGCTCTGTCCACCCAGGTGAGAGTAACATCATTCCTGCTCTGGTGCATAAAGAATTTTACTTTAGTACACTGCAACTTTGACTGACGTCACTAAAAATCTCATTTTCATATTTAGTTCAGAAACTTTGTAGTGACAGAAAGTTTAGCCCTTACTTTTCCACTGTTTACCTCGTCTGAGCAGGCGCATGCGATCATTCATTCTGTCATACAATTAATCAAAAGACCGTATTTTGCAGTCATTAATTTGATAAAAGCTTAGCGTGGGAAAAATGCTGACCTATTTCAGAGAGGAAGATTTTAAATTTCCTTAACTTATATGATGAAGCATTTCATCCGGCTTAAAAATCGTTCACTGACTGATCTTGCTAAAGGTAGCATGCATGTAATACCACATTATCAAAGCACTTTGCAGTTCTTTACTTACTAAATCGCTAAAAAAAATGTCAATGTTAATGTTGTGTGTAAAACAATGGATCCTCCCAATTGTCCTCAATCATGACTACTCTGCAACAAATACTAATAAAACTTTAAGAATATAGATTTCAGGGCAGTTGTGGTGGGTCAGAGGGATGTGATTGACAGTTGGTTGGCCACGGCTCCTTCAACTGCCCCCCCCCCCTTTCAGTATGTCAGTGTGTCTGTATCACACACACACACACACGCACACAATGCTGTGCAGGTACACAATGGGAGAAAAGCCCACTGTGGATCTCTCATCAGGCCGAGCTGTGAGAAAACACACAAAACAGACGCAGCAAATGTGTCAGCTCTCATGCATATGGAAGTGCTAATGTGTGCATAAGATGTTGTGTGTGTGTGTGTGTGTGTGTGTGTGTGTGTGTGTGTGTGTGTGTGTGTGTGTGTGTGTGTGTGTGTG
>JAUYWH010000020.1:20645545-20665544 GCA_034779795.1 Ctenopoma multispine | reverse complement strand
TCACCACACCTTTTTTTCCCCCCCCCCCCCCCCCCCCTCATCGTGTCCCCGGTACGGTTCGTCTTCTCCACCCGCTCTAAAAAGCCCCAGCAGCAGCAGCACTGAGGCAGTGGAAGTGGAAGTGGAGTGGAGTCGAGTCTTTGTCCGGACAGATGTAGCGACAACATCCCAAACAAAAACCGCTTATTTGTGGTGAGATGAGCCCGTCTGCCTTCTGTGTGTTGGCATTCAACTTCACCAAACAAAAGGACTGAGTGTGTGTGTGTGTGTGTGTGTGGGGTGGGGGGGCATCTTGGATTACCTTTCCTCTTTTCAAACTAAAAACCAGCCGTGGATGCCCCCCCTCCCTCTCTCCCTCACACACACACACACCACCGCCATTCAGCGCTTTGAGTTGAGCTAACAAAGTTTATTTAAGTGTTGTTATGTTATTGGGGCGGTAAGTGGGGGGAATTAGTGACTTTTTCTTTTTTGATTTGGAACAACAGCAGTGTCACGGGCCGTGACATAACGTCAGAACAAAACAGTTTCCACCTGACGATAAAGACACCAGCGTCAACATCTGATGCATTTGTTTCACTGTCTGTTAATCTCGTGTTATTATGAGGTTCATCCTTAGAATTTACGCAACGTGTTTGTGTTAGAAAATACATTTTACAAACCTAAAATAAGCAGATAATTTATTAGAACTACTTTTTCGATTATTTTAGAAAGTTTTTAATTCTCTTAGTTTACTTACGTTTGCAAAAACACTTTTTAATATAAATTCCCCACAACAGGCAACAAGCTTTTTTTTAACTTCTCCTTCCTCTGTATAATGTCAGGAAATAATCGGGAAGCACCACCATATGTATAATCCCAGAGAAATGTCTCTGTGAGGCTGGAAATAGTAAATATGTGCTCTGTGTTTGCTCATATGGGCAGCCTGGGTGTGCGTGTTGCGTGCGTGTCTCGGGGCAGAGCAGACCCCGCCTCTTTATGCTAATTAAGGTCTCCCATTGGCGTGTCAGAGGAGCAGGCCGGCTCTGATTGGCCAGGTCGAAGCCATTTATTCGCTGACAGCCCCGTCACATGAATGGTTGTCTATTAACTTGTTCAAAAACTATCTGGAGTTGTCAAGGCTCAGGCGGACACAGGCGAAAAAGTACAGTTTGTTGATGCTTTTTCGGAGAAGAAGCCACGGGAGAAGTTTTGTGGACACAACATAGCAGGGACCTATTGGGAGAAGGCTCTCTGTCACACACACTGTGACACACACACTGAGGCGCACACTCTGACACACACTCAGCGAAAGGGAGAGAGAGGGAGCGTGTGTGGAGACGCGGCTCGGTGCTTGTTGTTTTTTTTTTCCTTTCTTTTTGTGTGTGTGTGTGTGTGTGTGTGTGTGTGTGTCCAGAGAAAAGTTGCAGAGAAAATCGACAGGTAACACTCAGCTGCAGCCCTGCGCTCCTCACTGTCCTGCCTCTGGCTTGTGGAGTTAGTCTCTGTGGGGTTTTTTTTTCTTCTGCTCGGGAGCGCCCAACGAAAATCTGTTCCTGATGTATAACATGATGGAGACTGAGCTGAAGCCCCCGGCTCCCCAGACCAACACGGGGGGCACGGGCAACACCAACACGTCCGGTACCGGCAACAACCAGAAAAACAGTCAGGAGCGGGTCAAGAGACCCATGAACGCGTTCATGGTGTGGTCCCGGGGACAGAGGAGGAAGATGGCGCAAGAAAATCCTAAAATGCACAACTCGGAGATAAGCAAGAGGCTGGGCGCCGAGTGGAAACTTCTGTCAGAGAGCGAGAAGAGACCTTTCATCGACGAAGCCAAGAGGCTGCGGGCCCTGCACATGAAGGAGCATCCGGATTACAAATACCGGCCCCGGCGGAAAACCAAGACCCTCATGAAGAAGGACAAGTACACCTTGCCTGGCGGGCTGCTGGCTCCGGGAGGAAACGGGATGGGGACTGGAGTCGGTGTAGGGGTCGGGGGCGGACTGGGCGGCGGGGTCAACCAGCGGATGGACTCTTACGCGGCGCACATGAACGGCTGGACCAACGGGGGCTACGGCATGATGCAGGACCAGCTGAGCTATCAGCACCCGGGGCTGAACGCGCACAACCCGAGTCAGATGCAGTCCATGCACCGCTACGACATGAACGCCCTGCAGTACAACACCATGACCAGCTCCCAGAGCTACATGAACGGCTCCCCTACATACTCCATGTCCTATTCCCAGCAAACCACGCCGGGGATGACCGCCCTGGGCTCCATGGGGCCTTCCTCGGTGGTGAAGTCCGAGTCCAGCAGCTCCAGCCCGCCCGTCGTCACCTCGTCGTCCCACCGGGCCGCCCCGGGCTGCCAAAGCGGAGATCTGAGGGACATGATCAGCATGTACCTGCCCGGGGCGGAGGTCAGCGAGCAGACCGTCCAGAGCAGGCTACACATGTCCGGGCACTACCAGAGCACCGTGCCCGGGACGACGATCAACGGCACGCTGCCGTTAACACACATGTAAGAGACACCGAGCAGAGAGAGAGAGAGAGAGAGAGAGAGAGAGAGAGAAAATGAACTTTTATAAGAGAAACTGTGGACTACTTAACGCTGGACTATTTTTGTACAGGAAAATTTCGGGGTGGGAAAAGTTGTATAGAAGTCTCCGGGAAAAAGGACACACGACTCTTTTTTTTTTGTTGTTGTTGTTGTTCTTTCATTTTATTCTAAGGAAGCTCTTGAGGAACTGTAGGAGATTCCCATCCTCACTGGTGGATGAAGTTTGGAAGACTAGAAAGTGGGAGTCGCAATCAAATGTTTTATTATTACAAACACCTTTTGTACAGTATTTATCAAAGAAACATTACAATCAGATGAAATTGTTTGTTAAACTGCAAGAGGTTGCATTTTCTTTTATTCTTTGTTTTTTTTTTTTTTTTTATAAAGCAACTCCAGTTCTGCAGAAAATATTAAAAGTGAAAAATGGCAGAGCTGGGACTTAATGTGGGGGCGATCAGTTATGCTCCTTTTATTACTGCAAACATTGGAAAGAAAAGGGACATAAAACGATGCAGGTAATACTGTTTTTTTTTTCATTAAAGGTCAATATTACTAAACATTTTTAAGACACTTTCTTTTCTCATGCAGCTTAAAATATAGGTTGTTAATTTATATTTCCTGTCTCCCACTTTTCATCTGTTAGAGATATGACGCTTGTGCTCTTTATTTTCTAATTGATTTGTACAATTTCTGTATATTTACTGTGATATTTTAAGTTTTTATTTCAAAAAAAAAAAAAATTCATTCCCGTAGTTGTATTTTAAAAAAAAGATTGTGGCCTGTACGCAGAAGCCAACCACTCCATGTATATATATACCGGAACTAATACCATCCTTATAACAGTTACAATTTCAGCTGAGTATATTTTTTTTCAATATGCAGTTTGAAATGAATAAATTTTGGAAATTTGGATACTTGAAATTGTTTGAGTTTTGATTTGATTTCTCTGTCATGTTGCCATCACATGTTGAGTTGTCACCTTTCTGTTAGTTACTGTAAATTCAACACTGACATTTTTCTTCTTGTACCGTTTTGAATTTCATCTGACAGAAATAAGAGTTTAACAGGGGAAATTTCCTCTTTTAACTCCACTGATTAAAAAAAAAAAAAAAGTCACTGAGCTTTGTGCGTCGTGGTTAACCACGTTTTTATTTTCTAGTGCCTGCCGATGGCCCCATGAAGCCAAAGTTTGTTGCCTGTTTCCTAAAAAGGGGGAAGGATTTTCATCCACAGGTATAGACTTGTTATTTCTCCTCTCCTATAATAAATGAAAACACTAATAAGAAGCGTTGCTGTTTAAGCCTAAATTGTGTGTTAAAATATTTATTTTGGTTTTTAGTTAATTTAATTCTACGTTATGCTGCAGACGTCTTGGTACTTTGGGCCTGAGTGAGGGAGGCGTAACGAGACAGCTCTAACGTCAATATCTTTTTTTTATAGCCAGGCATAAATCCCATTTATTACCGTGGCTCAGTTACTGTAGATTTGTTGGGGTTTTATTTCCTAATAGCAGCAGCATATCTGGATGTTTCAGAGTTTCAGCATCTCATGAGCTGAGTCCTTGTTTCATGCAGTAACACCTCCTCTTGTTGTGTGCTTTTTATTTTTTATCAGGCTTTTTCTGCTGTTTTTTTCTCCCCCCTCTCTCCTTCAAATCACTGAGGTTGGCTTATCAGCCTAAATGTTCAATTAGGTCTAAATTGAAGGTGAGCCCTCTTGAAAAGAGTCAGGCGAGCGGGACCGTTTTCTCCCGCTATGTGAGAGCTACACACACACTGAGTGTCGAGTGTGGCCATTTTAATTTAATGTTTAATCAAACGGCCCTGCTGTTTCCCCGTTAACCCCGGTTCTCACGGTTCAAGCTCTCCGGTGGCTCGCGGTGCAAACCACCGCCACCTCATTCCTGCTTCTAACACAGACACACACAGAGAACCGGTTCCCAAAATGTTCCCATGCATCTTTCTTCTCTGCCAACCAGGCTGCTCTAATAATAATAATCCTTATGATGAGCTAACAGCTCTCTGTGAATTTAACTAACGGTTTTAAATCTGGGGGGAGTGTGTGTGTGTGTGTGTGTGTGTGTGTGTGTGTGTGTGTGTGTGTGTGTGTGTGTGTGTGTGTGTGTGTGTGTGAGAGAGGTAGATTAGGGCCGTTGTGTCTTGCAGGCTGGGTCCCAGGGGACCTAAACTCACATTAACCGGCAGATGAATATTTGAAGAAGCCCCTCGGTATTTATCCGTCCACTCCTCCCTCCCTCTCTCCTCACCCGCCCTCCTCTCCCCTCTGTGTCTCTCAAGAGGTCAAAGGATCGTCGGTTGCCCTATTAATTATTGATCCGAGCAGCTGAATTGGTTGTAATAGGCGAGAAAAGCGATGATAAACAAATAGTTTTTCAAAGGTCGGACATGTATGGATACATTAAAGTATCATTTCTTCATCGGGCCCCTTCAGGCCCCGAAGGCCCGCGACGGCATTATTTATTTCTCCCCTGAGCGCTGCACCTTTCGATGTGGTGGAAAATCTTTTTGAATTGAAGAGAATCATTGATGTATTTGAAGTTTCCTTATATTTACTATATCTTTTTCTGTAGCGCCTGTAAAGCTGGAGGCTCAGAATGGAAAAACAAAAGCAGTTAGACATGTTAGGATGTTAGACACTGGTTCCCTTCTTCGCGATGTTACATGCAGCATTTTATTCAGACAAAAAAAAGGATTTTGACCGATGGAAACCTTCATTAGATCCGATCACAATAGTCCGAACCCGCCTTTAAAATATATTTGAAACTGCTTTGTTAATGGCTGCTTCCCATGTGAGCGAGGCCAACTAGTCACCAACACTGATGTCGCGCTATCATCGCAGTAGAAAAAATATTAGCCCGCGTTTCACCCCTACACTTTCCAAAATGTGATTTAATCTCAGCGGCGCTCCTGTTCAAACATTAAATAAAGACGCAGCACAGCGCAGCGCGCAGAGTCTCAAGCGTTTTAACGCGCCACAGAGGCTCCAACTCAAAAGTGCTAAAGTGATGTACGGCTGGAGGAGCACAACCAGGTGTGTTTTGTGTGGTGTAGGTAGAAGCGTGGAGGCTCGATGAAGGTGTCCCATCCCCCTCCATCCTTTTCATCCACCCAGCCAGTCATCCATCCATCCATCCATCTCCCCCCTCTGTTTCTTGCGTGCAGTCTGGCTGTCGCAGCTCGAGGATATTTGGACTGCAACAGGTGGTAAGCGCGGGCCTCTGCTTTTTTTTTTTTTTTTTGCACCCTGTTAAAAAAAAAAAAAAAAACTCCCAGATGTTATCTGTGATAACCTGGCGTGTGCATCTCGAGCTCGGGCATCTATTTCAAGTGGCCTTTATCATAATAGTCAAGTGTTAAAATGATGGCAGATAGTTAAAGTTAAGTAAATTAGATTATAAAATGAGAGATGAAGGGAAGTCACAGCATTTTTTTAACAAGACACAAGAACAGGAAGTCGGTCACAAGGTGGAAGAATCAGAAAACATAAATACAAATGGAGACGTTGACAGTGTGTTGACAGGGTGAGGTGTGTGGCTCCTGTGTCCCGTGTAATCTTATGTTTGTTGTTTAGATTATATGGTTTTTTAAATTAGGTCAAATGACCCCCCCCCCCTCCACACACACACACACACACACACACACACACACAGGCACAAACGAAACGAGCTTATAGTGGCCTGTAATCCCACAAGAGCCACTTTCCCTTTTTCACCACGTTGCAGATAATAAGAAGGGAGTGTGGGGGGGGGGGGCATGACGTCACCCACGCATGAAGTGGTCCTCTTGTCCTTATATGCGTTTCCTGGCTGTACTTCAGCATATTTATTGTCTTTTCTTTTCTACATCAATACTGTTATTACGTTTTCACGATTGTTCCAGCTACTGTGTGTGTAAAACGTTATTTATTAAAAAAAGAAAATGTAATTCAGTGTAATTAAAAAGTTCAAATCTTTGCTCTAATTCAGCTGTCACTCGCTTATTGATTGATGGTTCCTTTAATAGACAGACAGATCAATGCAGTTTAGTTTTCCATGGAATCTGTGTTTTATTAGCCTACGAAACCCAGTGTCAGTGTTGTTTTGGTTTGGTGGATTAAAATTGATTCGATGCTGATTTCTTTCAGCGCAGACAACCGGGTTGCTGTGGTCTGTGTGAGTGTGAGTGCTTCTGTGTGAATCTTCTCCCTGCACCGCTGCTGGAAACTTAGAAGCTCATGTTCTTCTCATCTTGTTGTTTGTAACTTAGAAGCTTTTTTCTTTTTTGAACGTGTTTGCCTTCATCACAGAGGAAGACTGGAAGAATGTTTGAATAGCAGAACTGTCAGAGCAGGGAGCTGCCGTGTGTGTGTTTCAGTGACTGTGGAGTGTAGAGGGACTGAATGGCAGCCAGTAGCCTGCTGATGTAGCGCAGGTGCAGGAAAGGGAAGCGGGTGGTGTGTGTGTGTGGAGGGGGTTCTTTCTCTCTCTCTCTCTCCCTCTCTCTTACTCACACACACTCACTTGCATTGAATGGGACCACACACTGACACAGACCAGCATGCCATCAGCCTCGCGCTGCTCTCAGCCTGCATTCTCAGAGGCTCGAAGCCTCTGTGACACCCAGTCCCACCACCGCCGCACCCACCCACCATCCCACCTCCTCCTCCCCCCTTTTCTCCCCCACCACGTCACCAGCAGCTTGAGCTCCATTTATCATCTCTGCTCATTGATGCTGACAGCTGCTGACAGAGTGGCATCATTAAAAGGAATGCATGGTTTGCAGCGGGATCACGACTCCACACAAACAACAACTAACAATTTCGGTGCTTTTGTTTTAGTTTAACCACAACTCGGTGTCGGACAGAGGGGGTAGATGTCTGCATCAGAGCATGGACGTTACTTCCTATGGAAAATGAGTTAGCATCATATATAGATGAATGATTAGACAACTGGATGTTCCAGCACAAGCCTGCACTCCTCACTAGAACTAGCTTGTGTTTAGCTGCTCGTTTTTGGCCCAGTGACCATCTCATAACTGGCTGTCATTACTAACGCTGTGTCATGGCTGGTTATTGTGTTCTATTGTAAAAAGCCAGAGAAACTGCATAAAATAAAATATTCCTGCTCTTTGTTATAATTATTATAAAGTGTTAGCATTTTTATAAACCACTGGCCTGAACCAGCTGGTGTGATTTATTTATTTATTTTTAATTTTTTTGCTTTTTAAACATCCAACCTGAAATTAAATGAATTACCACCCCTCTTGGCCTAGGGTAACTTCTAAAACAGGTTTTTACTAATGATGTCTGAGTTTTTAGGCTGCTTACTGAAGATATTAGCATATAGGGCAGGAGAAAGTGCAAATGATGGGAGACTGCGCGATGCAAGGGGGAGTGAAGGGGGATTTTTCTGTAAGAAGAGCTGACAAACAATAATTTAAGGGCCTGTTGTCCAGTAGCTTGACAGGGAAATGCTGTTTTTGCTGTTTAGGTCACTCACTTTGCCTCTTCTTGAACTTCACCCCAAATGACACTTTTAACTCCAACATGTTGAATAATCGATATCCTGGTTCTTGACATTACATGTTTATTTATCTGACAGATTTATTTGATGTTTAGGCCGCTGTGAGGGTTTAAATTCATTAGTTCATTAGTGCTGCTGCAGTCGATCTGTTATTTCAATATAGACAGACTCATTTTCCCTATAGCCAAAAAAAAAAGGAAAATGCAAGTGTCAATATGCACCAACTAATTCGAGTTAATACAGCTATAATGACAGTATAACGACGCGCTAATTGGCCTTTTTTCCTGCACAACAATGCTCGCAGATCAGCATCTCTTTATTATTTAATAACGTCAAACGCTTGGCTGGCTGTGCGCGCCGCTGAGCCCGCTGGCTGCTGTTGGGAAGAGGACAATGCAGCTTCACTTCAGGACATTCACTCATGAGCTATATGGCCAGTGAAAAAACTCATAAAAGCATCTGGTATTTGTATTAAATTTGCTGGTTTCCTGTAGGACGTGTTTGGCTCCGTGGCGCGTTCAGGCAGCTCGGAGCAACAGGTGACTGTGTGGGACCGGCCCATCGCGCAGCCACAAGTGAAAGTGGCGCACGGTCTGCTGGTCTTTTGTTGTCCGGAAATTTGGAGACTGTGTTTACTGATGTCCCTCCTCGGACCTGGGGAGGGCTTGTGGGGGAGGAAAGAGGGTGGGCAAAGGCGGGGGGAGAAGCGGATTCACTGTAATCCAAAAAGACAAAAAGATCAAATCCTGCGCCTTCTTTATAGAACATTGAAAAATGAAACTGAAGCTGCACCGAAAATAACAACATCATCATCTAAGTTTCTTCTTCCTGTTCACAGACACAGTGAAACGACGTTTTTTTTTTTTAAAGTTAGACTTTGACAGAAGAACAAATTCCCTGCTCCTGCGCAACACGGGGTGAGAAACGCTGCTCCCACATATGTGCCTACACCAAATGACACTTTAGCACGTTTTTTAAAAAACGCAGCAAAGATTTCTGTCCATCCGGGATCAGTGTTGAGATAAATGATGCTGCTGCTCGTTACCTGCCAACGAGGCAGCGGACACCGGGCATCCTGCGCTCACAGGCTGCCACCTTTGTGCTCTGAAGAGAGAAAATTTTCTTGATTTCATTACCTGTCGGAAAGCGAAATAACATTAATTCATTCATTGATCCCATCGAACTTGTTATTGAAAGGGGGGGGGGGGGTCTTATAAATATCGTTTGAGTGAGCTGGGGGCAGTTTGCAGGCATTCAGAGATTCCTTGATAGAGAAGGCTGTTGAGCTGATGGGACTGAATCATCATTAACAAGCCAACAGACACAGGAACACCCCCCTCCGCTCCCGTTCCCTCCCCAGACCCCCCCCTCTGGTCTCATTTCCCAGCATAGACACTAACCTCTTTCACTCTGTCATCAGCCTGACTCTCTCCCTCTCTCTCCCCCTCTCTCCCTCCCTCCTCCACCGACTCCCGCATACAACAGCACAGTCCATTGTTGCCGGGCCTCCCTCCCCTCCGCCTGGCCCCCCGACCCAACTGTTGACCAACAACTCCACTCGCACATTAAACGGGGAGGGAGGGGGGAGACGGGGGGGACGAAGCGGTTTGTCCTATTTTAGAATATGACACATCCAGAAATCCATGTTGAGATAAAGGTGGTTTATTCCAGGAGAGACTCAATAAAAGCATGATGAGAATATCTAAAATAAAGTAAATAACTTAAATCAAATTATTACATTAATAAATTATAAAAAATCATATTAAAATCAAATGTGTCCGGAAGTGTTGAAACAAAAAAGCACCATAAAGAGTAAAAGTCATGTGTGATTTTCTCCTGCGAGCATCTGAAACATTTGTTCAAAAATCATGTACACACCCCCCCCCCACATGTTCCCTTTAAAATGAGAGCAGTGTTTTTTTAGTTTGTAAAAGCAGAGCCAGATGAAGTGAATTCAAATGTGAATATAAATGATGATTATAAAAATCTGGAGCTTAAACAGTTGAGAGAGTTTAACCAACACTGATGACGTGTTTGATTTAAACTGACATCACAAACTTACACAACAGATTCTAATAATGAGCCTGAACCTAGTAAGGCCGACCCGTGCTGCTGATGTGATGAATAAACAATTAAGACAAACTGAAATTTGTGGGGAATTGAAAGTATCCGTGTTTTAGAGGAGATTACATTTCCACGTCAATGGTCGACACAGGAATGTTGCTCTTTGTGAGCAGCTCTCCGGGACAAGGTGTTAATGTGCTTTAAGGCTGGGTTTCTGTTACAGAGTGTCATAGAGACAGTGCAGTTGTTCAGAGGCTTTGTCACTGACATCAACATGACAGACACACACAAAAACTATACGCAGGCCAAGCCCCTCCATCGAGAAGCAGCGTATAAGATAAAAACATCCGGGCTTTGAGCAGGAAAGTGTTTTCGTGTTATTGGTTATTTAGACCCTTACATGCAGAGATGCTGGGTTGTTATAAGAAACAGCCCAGATTCAATTCCTCCATGTGGAAATGTCATATCTCTTTCACTGCTAAATTATTCATCTGACCCACGAACCTCTACGTCTTTACTTGAATAGTTTTCTGCTTGTTGGCTAAATTTATCAAGCGATTTATACAGTTTGATGGATTATCACACGGGATGTGTTTCATCATAAAATGATTAACTTTTCCAGCTTTCAGGGTCGTGTTGAATCTTCTTTCCTTGCTTGCAAATTTTTTACACCTACAGTCGCTTTAGAAAAATAAAAAAGACACTGAAATCGACAACAGTTCCCCATCATGAGTCGTTATCAAGGTGTTCCTACTTATTTATAAGCACTGTTAATCTTAAAGATGATAATGTCATAATAATATTCTAATTAACACTCCAGATTAAACCACGTCTAACACTGAGCTCATTTGAACACTAATATCTTTACCTCAGCGTGTTTTGGGTCAGACGGTGCTGTGGCTGATATTCGTCAGGCAGTTATGTTCTACAGTCGATGTGATGAAACTGTGTTAATATCTAATCTGCAGCTACAGGATGTTCACAGCTGAATCTTCGCTAAAACTGAAAACTCAGTGCAAATCCTCCCATTTCTGCATTTGTTCAGCTCCTTCTGTATGAAGAGCAATTTTCTTTTATTATGCGTAAAACCTCGTTTCCAGACGACGGTGTTGACTACAGTGTAGATTTCGATTGATTGCATCAGTCACTATCGGGCTATTCTGGAGCTGGTGACTCTGAGGTCTCCCTCTCGCTCCCTCTCGCTCCCTCTCGCTCCCTATCTCTGACAGAAGCTGTTGTAGAATGGAAGAGTGGCCTCTTTCAGTGTGGGTGTCCCCCTCAGGGCCAACTGGGAGAGATAATCAGACAAGACAGTTACAGACGGACGGACAGACAGACAGACAGACAGACAGGCAGATGCAGTAGACTCAAGTTGTTTCTCCCTGACTCACACTGAGGCACATCTGAAAGAATTTTAGATGGATATTTGCTATTTCCCACAAAGTCTGAATGTGCTTTTATACAGTGTAGTTTAGCTTTGTGAAAATGTATTATTTCTACCCTCTGTTTAAATCATGTCGGCATGAAAGATCACACTGTAAATATACTGAACAGAAACTCTGAGCGAAATCTTCTCTGGTGTCTCGAGAGTAGGCGTAAAGCACTAAAACTTCTCTCAGATTAGATTTGGAGTTTTATTTAGCTTTGAGGGAAATCAGGCTCTTACAGAAGAAAGTTATAGAACAATACATTAAATACATTCATAGAAACAGAGCGTGTGTGAGTGTGTGTGCTCGACTTGTCCGCCTGGAGTCCAGATCTGCTTCCTGTTGAAAATATATGATGCATCTTGAAGAGGAGAATCAGGCAGCAGACCACAGTTAGGCAGCTGCCAATGTTGTTGTCTTACAGGTGGAAAACCTTTCTCAGTGTCCATACGAGCATCCGGTTACTTTAAGACGTTAGGTATGTTTTTACACCCAGAACGTACAGTAAGCAGCTGTAGCTAACGTCAGTGTACCTACAGAGGTTATAGACTTAGCTCTGCTTCACATACTTCACATAAGTCTCGACACTGTAGCTGCGTCATGACAAAATGTACATAACGCTTCCAAACTGATTCTCCTCTCCAAGCTAGACTCACTTCTAGCTCTGCGACATAAAAGTCTGATAACGTGGAATATTTAAAATCACTATTGTGTGATCTGACGTGCTGATGAAGAGCAGCTACATGGAAAATCACCTTGATTCTTACTGGATCATATTTCAAGCGACTGTATGATCATAGCAAACCTCACCTCTGTAAGTTTCCATCACAGTGTTTCTGAGTACACCTGTGTGTGTGTGTGTGTGGGAGGGGGAGCGAGAGACATAGCAAATATAGGGCAGAGAGAGGGAGACAGGTCTGGCCTGGGTTGGGTTGGGCAGGTCAGTGCAGCAGCATTTGATTGTAAATAAGAGAGGAGTCAGTTCACACGCCGATCAAGTGACTGCCGGGAACAAGCGAGCCATTTGAATCAGGTGGCTATCTCCCTATCTGAGAGATCAGAGCCTTGTCACCCACCCCCCACACCTGCCTCCTCCCTTTGCTCTCGTCATTGTGTGTTGCACAGTAAGGGACACACACACACACACACACACAAGTGAAATGACATGTCCTCCCTGCTGGCTATAAGAGCAGGCAGAGTGGCTGGATGAGATTTCACTGTCTCACGTTAGGAAAGGAAAGGAGGGGAAAGAAAGGATAGGAGAGGAGGACAGACGAGAGGAAACCTGCAGCAGTAAAACATCCAGAACCATTTCCACAATCAACATAACAGTGCACACGTGCTTCAAATAACACTTTTATTGGGATGTAGAAAAAAAATCTTTATTTTATACTATTTGCAGGGTAAACATGTATGGACGTCTATTTAAGTTAACTCTCAAAGTCAGATTTATTTCCTATAAATCTTAAAGCTTTAATCTTACCTTTAGAAGCAGGGAAAATGATCTTATATGTTAGTTTCATTGACTCAGTTATTTATCTATTTATACATTGTGTGAAAAAGATGTCAAATAATTTGTTCAATTTACAATTAAATAAAACCGAATAAAGCTCAATTTAATCTTTGGTTTTATGGCTTGATAAATGACTATAAATTAAATGTATTATTCACTCACAATTTTAATTAGCTAACATAACTAATGACCCCTTTACTGTTACTATTTAGCCTGGTTGTCACAATAAGGGCCTGTGAAAAATAGATGAAGTAAATCAAGAAGGAGACACACCCACACACCCACACATACACACTCTCTCACATGTTTTTTTTATGTTGCCTCTTGACAACGACCCCCGGGGGAGACGATGATGTGTGACAGCTGCTGCCTGTTCATATTGATTAAATGACAGCCGGGATCATTTACCGATTTACCGACTGACGGGGCTCAAACATGCGACGCAGCCCCGAGGGAGGTTTCAGGACTGTTAGCCTGGACAGCCTGCAGTTTATGTTCACAGCCGCCGCTTTAATGTGAACATCATTTCTATCCCACTGTGACCCTACAGGGTGCACATTGGATTACACTGGTCATTTTTGATGTTGGGACAATCAATACAATAACTTGTATTTCTAGTGCCAACTGCAGATTAAGTCATCATGACACTCGGTCACTACACTTTGTAGTAAGAAAAATGCTAGGAAGAAAATGTTCATTTTAAAGAGTATTACAAACCAGACTGATTGTCTGAAGTGACTGAAGTTTACCTACTCTCAGAAGTGGCCATTAAAATTGTACTAAAACAGATAGGAATGATGGCAAATCTATCAAATACAATCTAGGCTATTAAGGACTCTAAAATATAATGAAATCGAAACACTAAACCTTTTTGATAAAACATGTACAGAACAAAGAACAGTCTGCCTTTCACCGCTTTCCATCTTTACTCACCCATCTCTTCGGTATCTCCTGTCAACAATACAATATGCTCAGTGTTACAAACGATCCCCTCAGAGGAAGCAAATATAGAGAATATGTAGCAACAGTCATTGGTACAGAAAAATGCCTTCAAATAAAGAAACAACACAGGCATAAAAAGCTCTCAGATTCAGTTCTCTTCACTCGATCCCCTTCTAAAAAAGGTTATGGATTGGGTAGAATTTAGCTGCAGATCCTCATAATATTTCTGGTTGTCATTAGACCTTTCAGCGTCTCTTTTTGGCAATTTCAGTGTTTCTGTCATAATTTATTGTCTTTTGTGTTCATTTATTTGACTATTTTTTAGATGCCTTTTGGTCATTTTGTGTCTTTTAAGTGAGCCGTGCAACTTTCAAATAAGAATACGCAGAAATTAAACATCAACACAAAACAGAGAAGAATGTGACAGAAACAAAGCAAAGCAACAGAAAAGACCCATTAGAATGGTGCCAAAATTAATATAGGAAAGAACAGAATAAAACATAATGGGACAAAATATAAGAGAACTCGAAAGATCTGCACAGGACATAAAACGAACTGAATGTAGCAGAAAAATATGAGGTTAATGAGTCCTGCTCGCATAAACCATTTTATCCATTACATTCAACAGAACAGAAATCTGTGTTGAAAATGCTTTTTTATGACCTTGCTGTTAGAGAGTGAGAAGCTCCGCATATTAAAAGTTGCATTTGTAAACTTTCTGAATCATCTGAGTGAGGCGACGGGAAGGTGCATTTTGAAAAGCAAATTGGGAAATCTGATTTGGAGATTATTTCGCCCATTGTAGCAGCCTGCTAGGTGTCAGTTCAGTGTTGATGGAGGTGGACATTTATAAAAGAGTCTATTAGCATCTTTCAGTTTAAAAGCATGGTTTTTATTCTATTTAAAGTAAATTAGTTTGTACTTTATTTTTTATCCTTGTAAAAAAAAAGAGTACAGAGACAGGATTATACATGCATTACAAATTAGGACAGAAGACAGAAGTGGAGTGGACTTGACAGAGAAGGACACATGAGGAAAAGAACAAACTGGACAAGTTAGGAAATGACTTTAAAGAATAAGACATGATGTAACTGTATATTACATGTAAGAGCAAGATAATACAGGACAACACATAAAACATAGGACAGTATTTTATATTAAAGGTCAAGAGGGGACATCATAGTAAAGGACATTACAGGCCAAAACCAGACAGAAGAAGACAGGAAAGGACAAGTTAAAGCTGGACATAACTGGACAGAAAAGGACAAGGCTAATGCCTGAGAACCAGGAGAGGACAGTATAATATCTGACAAGCGAGAGGAAACAGCACTACAGGACATAAAACGTTATGATAGGGCAGAGAGAGAGAAAGCACAAGACAGGACAGGACGTTGCAGGATAGGAGAAAATGAGGGCCAGATGTAAGAGACTAAGACAGGACAAAAAAGGATTACAGGACAACACAGTACATCACGGGACACACTATAGGATGGAGAGGACAGGAAAAGACGGTTTAGGCCTGAATAAGCTAAAGCAGAACAGCGCATGTTTTCACCATGTCATCAGCACCGGCAGTGCTGAGACAAGCGGGACATTTGGCAACAGTAACCGCCGTCAACTGTCCCAGCACGGAACGTTTTGGCCGGTTATGTGTGTGCATCGACTGTGTGGCCTTGGGAATGAGCCAGGTGAAGCTGTTGAGCACAGATTAAAACACAGATGGATCAATCACTTCAGTCTTGCGGCGGGTGAGTGACGGCTAGCCTGGGGGCACAAACATGCAGACTATTGATTTTTAAGTCACCTTCTATCAGATCTCTGTGAATTGCTCTTCTCAAGGCCCCACGCATGCAGCACAGTCCGCTTGTACTCACACAACGACGATGATGATGATGGACCTCGCACACATTCACGCACTCGCCCTCAGTCTAATTTGACAGGACTCTTGCTGTGTGTGAATCTCTTGTAGCAGGGAGAGCCCTCTGGACATGTTTTCTAACAGGCCTACAGGATATTTAGCAGCATGGAGGAACATCTCTATGGCACTGGAAGGAAGCTATTAACCCATAAATGCCATATACTAAGTAGTTTACAGCTTGTGAAGAAGTGCTGCCTGAAAACGTTCAAACATGGTTCATACATTGCAGGAAAATCATGATTTGGGAATCTCCACTGATGGTTGCATAGATGAGTTAACAAAAGTCAGCTATGAAACCATGACTTCAGCATGGAAAACGCTGATCACCACCAAGCATCACATGGTAATATGTCCCTACACACTGGTATGACCCAGAGGAGTGTATATATACAGTATATGTGTATGCTGTATATACCATAGAAAACGTGTAGATCAGGCTTTGGATCTTATAACAATGCGTCTTTGTCACTATATAACAACCTCATTTCCTCTTTTGCTCCCATCACAGTTACTACAGCCGCTACAGGGCTTTGTCACTAGTGCGTAAACGCGTCGTTTTGGGTCATTTGCTGAAAGGTCGTTGACTCACACCACTGTCACACGCCGCTTCACTATTAAACAGAACTATGGGTTGTAATAAGCTGCCTGGACAATATGGGAGATATTTGTAATATAAATTTAATATTTCCTCGAACTACAGCAGAATCATATCACTATATGCTTATACTGTGTGTATCGCTCTGGAGAGATGTTAACATTCTGTCCTTTAATTAAGCTCTTCTCAAATATTTATAATTTAAATAATAAATAAAGCTACAATATGAAACCTTTTTTATACATATATGTGCTCTGTAACGTGTCTGTGAGACGCCACAGGTTTTTATTAAGGGTGTACGGTTTTGACACAGCTTGATTCGTTAAACGTTGCAGCTTTAAGATCTGTTCAGGAGCCGTAGGTGACGTCTCTCCTTCAGTTCACATCATACACAGGGTTGTAACTTTTACTTTTCATCAAACTAAAATATTTTCTAACACAGTAGCGCATATTTTATGGTGTAGACCCATTCAAGCTTTGACTGTGCTCAAACTAGTCATATAACAGTGTCCATGTAGAAAACGAACAGGACTTTTACTTCTGCATCACTGGTTCCCCAAAATAACTTTTTCCACTTTGCAACTCTATTGTAAGCCACCAGCAGGACGCACACAATATGCACTGAATGAAAATGTACTATATGCTGCATGAAAAGAGAAAGAAAATGTAAAATATATAATCTACAAACAAACAAACACAAAAAAGCCTCCGTGTGGCTGTGGATGATGGGAGGGGAAGTCTGTATTGGGAGCAGTGGCCTAATAAGGCTAAATACCAGACTGTGAATAATCTCCCAGTAAAATGTCTACTCATGAAAAACACAGAGATGCAACAGCAGCAACTCTCGCTTTCTGCCTGACTGCCCTCCCTCTGCCTCTCCCTCCCTCTCTCTCCCCCTGTCCACACCGTTCTCTCTCCCTCTCTTCCTTCTTTACTTTCTCGCTCCTGCTCTCCTCCTCCTCCTCTTCGCTCCTCGCTCCTCGTCTCGTCTCAGTAAGTAGGATAAGGCTTGGAGAGCTCTGTCGTCGTGGTAACTGCCAGAAGTATTCAGTTTGAAGTTTGAGGAGGTCAGTTTGCGGGTCAGAGTGACCCCCCCACACACACACACCCCGTGTCCCCCCCCAGCACACACACACACACACACACACACACACACACACACACACACACACACACACAGAGGACCTGAGAGAGCAGGAGTGTTAAGGGGACCCCCATATGGGTCTGGGCCCTTACACATGAGGGGATGAGGAGGGGGAATAGATGTTTTTGAAGGGGCAAGGGCCACTGCAAAGCCCTGCATCTAAAACAGTCGTGGCATCAGAACTTTTTCAATTTCTTGGACTCTAAATTAAGCTGATTATGAGCGATATCTGACTTGGATTTACTCAGTGATATAATTGGATTTTTTTCTTGCAGTTCACTTACTCTGATGTTCATTTCCATTTCTTTAATATGATGATCAGAAAACTTACACTCCAGTGACTGCTTTTATGCTCATATTCACACAGCTTCAAAGTATCTCGTATGTCTTTAGAGAAAGGAAGAAAACCACAGCTTCATAAAGAAAGTAAAATAAAATGAATAAATACTATGATTTTAAATACTCGACTTCAAGTTAATGAGAGGTGGTTTTACTTTCCTTCAAAATAAGAAGTAAAACAGTATTTTATCTTTTATTAAAGTAAAATAATAATAACAAACTGCAAAGACAAATAACAAACTAACAAAAGTTTTCCGGAAGTGGACACAGAAGCCGGTACAGGACCAGCACTGTACAGACGCCACCAAAAAACAAAAACATTAATTCTGGGCCAGCTAAGGTCCAACGGTCCCACTTTTTGTGTTGCTGTCAATTAAACTTTGTTGTTGTGTCAAACACTGCCTGTGCACACCAACACCTTGAAAACACTCCAGACTTCGGGAAGTAGTTACAGCCCCATCAATCCCCGGCAACTGCTGCACTACGAGCAAACACTGAAGTCCTCCACTGCCACCACACTGCCACTGCAGGTGCAGCCACCCCCCAATCCCCCAACCCCAAATGTTGTGAAGCACTACCGTGTGGGAGGATTGTAACACTGAACTTATGTCTGTCAAACAAAAACATTTCTGTGGGGTGAATAATGTGTGTATTAGATCATAACTGCACGTTCTGCTCCTGCAGCACAAACACTCTGACATCAGTCACATGATTTTAAAGGCCACTAAGCTGCATCGATGCTGTCAGGTTCCTAGGACCCAGGAAAAGGAAATCGAGGCTTAGCAGCCGCGATGATTCTGGCAACGTTCCCATGAAAAATATTCAGCATAAACTTTCTTTCTTTTCTTAACTTCCTCTCTCTCTCTCTCTCTCTCTGTCTATCCTGGGTGGTTTCTGATGTAAATGTTTTCAGTCATTTGGCGGCTGAGTCTCTGCAGGTGGTCCACCAAATCCACCGTAACCCCCGGCAACCTCTGTCCAACCAATCCAAATGCTGCTCTGCCAGCCACTCTGCTTAGTTAGGCCTGACAGGACCCCGTGTGTGTGTGTGTGTGTGTGTGTGTGTGTGTGTGTGTGTTTGGGAGAGCAAAGCAGTTGAGTACAACTCAAAGGACACGATGTGGACTTCGAGTGGTCATTAAAAGTTTATTAAAAAGTTTTCAACTGTTGGAAGAATGTGTTTGAGTATCAGTGAGCGTGGAAGCTGTGCATTGTGTGTGTGTGTGTGCGCGTGTGTGTGTGTGTGTGTGTATACACTCACAACTTCTTTACTACATATTCGGCTTTTCACGTTCATCCAACAGTCATAACTATTTTAACTACCTAAGTAAACCTTTTCGGGCTCAGTATCTGTGGGCTGTTGAGAAGCATTCTGGGTAATGTAGCCAGCAGATAAGGTACTCTAAATGAAAACAGGTGCATTATAAGGTAATTGGCCCTTTATTACTGGCCGCTGACTAATCAGCACAAACTCTTTTGGTGAATACAGTATTATGCATATCGACAGTTGAAAATCACTTGTATATAATTTTATAGATCTTGTTCTGCACTTTTTTCCTTGACATCCTTGGATCTCATTTTGAAGAGGCTTCTGGTGAGTCCATGGTCCCTCTGCTCCATCATAAGTACATTAGACGTTGCCCTGAACAAATTAAAGTAAAGGTTGTTTGTTAGAAATACAAACTAATATTTTCTGAGATGTAACTACAGGTGTTGAATCATAAGGCTTCTCTAATATACAGTTTGGGAGAAATGGCTGCTTTAGTTAATGAAGTGCATTCCCAATGAGTGTGACTTAAGATAACAGTTATCATAACTTTGTGGATGATTTCCTTCCCTGGCCGTGCCGTGACTTTTTACAGAGCTCAGTGTGCTCTCCTTCTTCATATTTTCCCATCTCTTCTGTCCACATCCTCTTTTTTGTGTGTGTGTGTGTGTGTGTGTGTGTGTGTGTGTGTGTGTGTGTGTGTGTGTGTGTGTGTGTGTGTGTGTGT
>JAUYWH010000020.1:20631649-20645148 GCA_034779795.1 Ctenopoma multispine | reverse complement strand
GTGTGTGTGTGTGTGTGTGTGTGTGTGTGTGTGTGTGTGTGTGTGTGTGTGTGTGTGAGTGTGAGTGTGTGTGAGTGAGTGAAAGAAGAGCAGTGGATGGATGGTGTAAATGTCGGAGCTATCATCAGCTTTGAGTGGCTTTGACTGCTGGGTCCTGCCCAACTGCTTTCCTGGGTGTGTGTGTGTGTGTAAGGACCATATCTGTATACCCTACAAACTGTAAAACCATAACCAGGGCATCAGACTGAGTAAGATATCACGGGGTTAATACTATATTTGAACAGCAACAGTGCTTCTAGAAAACAAGGTTAATCTGTGAAAAACAGATTACCACGTACTTGTTTCTCTGTATGGAATAAACCAATACAACCAATAAACTATTTAGTGATGAGAAAAGATAGAGGACCCATTTCCAGAGGAAGTATCGTCAGCCTTGTTACTCGGCTGAACCCACCCTTCTCTGAGCTCCATACATACCAAAGGCAGCAGTGGCGGGAACAGAAAGGCTCCGAATTAATGTTTAACCAGGCTGTGTGAAGACAGAAAGTCAGCTGAGCTTATTGGCAAATAGGACAACAATCAGTTCAGTGGCTTACATATATGGAAATAATGCAGCCCTGATGAGAAAGTAAAACTCTTAATATTTGCAAAAACATGTTTATACACTTTGACTACACAGTGTATTAAACAGTATATCGTTAAACCCCTGAAGTGTTTGATTGTGTAATGTGTGGATGTGGCTGTGCTTCTACTAGGCAGGTATCTGATGTAATACATTACATCAAAGTACATAAAATGCAAAGTAAATTTAAAAATGTGTGTTTTAAAGTATCAGTTATATATATTAAAGGTTAAAATGAAAAAATACTTTTTAGAAATGTCTTGAATAAGATTAATTGAGCTTGTAGTTGTTGATATTGATAAATCATCACTAGTTCACAGAACTAAATCAACAGGTGGAACGTAGTGTAAAATGTTATTTAAAAAAAAAAAGTACATTTCTGCAGCCAAATATAGCCACAAATAAGATTACACCTCATCCCCGTTAGGTGCACACACATGCAAACATGGATGTCTGCATGTGTGTTAAAAAGAGAAAGCAATTTTTTTTTTTTGGCCAGGTTGGCATAACTCGAACCGTGTGTGTGTGTGTGTGTGTGCATATGTGTGTTGGCATTTTGTATAGAAAGTGCTGTGCGCAGTAGAACAGGGGATTTGTTGCCATCAGCACAGTGATGTCAGCACACGGAGACAAACAAAGCCCGAATCCAAACGCTCTCCCAACTACCCACAATCCCACTGCACGCGGTGGGGGGCCCTGCTTGGGGCCCCGCTGCCATTAACACACACACACACACACACACACAAACACACACCCACCCACACGTTCGCACAAGCAGAAGTTAATGCGCACACACACACACACACACAATCAGATCAGTATACACACATTTATTATTATAGATATACAACCACTAAAATGTATCATTACATCTGTAAAGTCACACAGTATTTTTACCTGTATAGTCACCACATATATGTATAAATTCTTCATCATACGTCCATTTACACTGTGCCTACACCAGGAGTATTTGGTTTGTACTGTAACATAGATAAAGTACTTTTAGGAAAGTAAAAACAAATTTCTTAAAACCTCAACCAAGTTTAAGAGGAAGTGGGAAATACATTGAAAAAATTAAACCCATCTTTAAAATACAGTGTTTAACACAACTTAAGCCACTGTTACATAAAGTATCATATAAGAAAAGTTAAACGTAAAGTAGTAAAGTCAAGCGTCAAGTGTTCAGTACAGTTTTATAAAACCAAAACTCACACACACTGTGAAATAAGTCTTCAAGACATTCAGTCACTTTCTACAGCATTAAAAAAAACCAGACCCCCCCCCACACTGCACTGTCTCTGTTTTACCTCTGTAACAGCAGTGAGTGAACAGTCAAATCAGAAACACACCTTTGTTTGCTTTGGCCTGGCCCTGTGCCACGCTGCACCAGCCTCAGCCACAGACTTTGCAAGTGCAGAGCGACATTACTGTTCATGTGCTGGTGGTGGAGTTCATGTGGCGTTTAATGGAAATGTTTAAGGGGCTCGGGAACAAAACCGATCTGACAGAAATCTGAAAACAACAACAAAATATCAGATTAGTTTTAACAACATAGAAGAAGTACTCGTCCAGGTCCTAAGTGAGCTGAGGTGACGTGAAGTGATACGTCACAACCACAGTCATCTCGCTGCCTGAAGTATTTCCCAAACTCTCCTGATTTCCAAAACATGATTACATATAAACCCGATTAACTATATATAATACAAACAAGCTTAAATATTCAAATTAAATTAAATACTTAGCCAAGTAGTTTAATAGAACATAATCTAGTTCATGTGTTGTGATAAATAATTTCCACTTGTTAATATACTAAAGCCGTCATGTAATGTAATTTATCTGGCAGGTTGGTTAAACAACAAACATGAACCCAACTTTAACACATTTACTGAAGACGGATTTCTTTGCAAAGATGAAATGATTGTGGCCTTAAATGAAGCGATGAAGAACTGTCTGTGAAGTTGGACGATAGAAAAAGAGAAGTCAGTGTTTAAATACTCAGCACTATACCTCAGCGCTGAAGGTTTTTCCCCTGCAGTGAGCGACTGTGAGTGGATACGATGTGTGAATAAAGTTATTGTTTAATCCAATCTGACAACTTCTTGATATCAAACCCAGAATTAGCTCAGCTCGTCTGTCACGACTGATTTTGAAGGTTTTGAAGCTTTGGCACTAATGTGTGTTGTCTGAGGAACTTTTATGGCACAGACTAAAACCGTGTCAAACAGCCATGTCGGCTGGATTGTGTGACTGTGTGAAAGAACTGTAAGGGCTTTTTAGTTTAATGCTGTGTTGAACTGTTACACAACAATTAGCAACTGTTGCTGTTTGTCTCTGCTCTTTAAATGCCCCTCTGTCCAAAACAGTATGAGCCACACTAGGGCAGTGTGTGTTTGTGTCTTGCTTTTTTTAGGCAGTGAGATCGTGGGTAACTGGGCACACTGGACTCAAACAGGTCCTCGTTGTGCTGGAGGGTGTAGAACCGGGTTGTACTGCGCGTGTTTGTTTGTATGCATGTGTACGTGCATAAGAGTGCACAGTCACTGCTGGTGAGGGGGCTGGACTTTTATCTTCATTCTACCCCTCATCTGTCCTCCAAATCCTCTCTGTTTGTGTGTGTGTGCATGCTGGAGGGGGTGGACTGGGGGGGGGGGGGGTGGCTGTGTAACAATAGCTTCCTTTGACCCGTATAATGAGGGAGTTCTTCATATTCAGATGTCTGCTGCTGGATTTGCTGCCACATTAGTTTTAGCCAAGCTTCACAACAGATTAACACAACACCAAAGACTCAGCTTTAACTTTCTGCAGCCACACTTTATTGCAGTGCAACAAGGGGGAAGAAAAACTAGTTCCTAGCCTGAAGTGTGGCTACTTGTTGCCTGGTAACACAACTTTGCGTCTGGCAGCATTGAAAAGTGTTGTGGGTGTGCAAGGATTCTCTGTGAACTATGACCTTCGAGTCTCAGCAGCTTTTCACCAAGGCTGAGTGTTTTATTAATCCTCTTCCTATGATTTCAACCACATCCGCTCTGCTGAAAACACCGAACAGATAATTTTGTGGTAATTTTGTACAGCTCTGATCACTCACGTTTCACCTTCTATAGCGGGTTCTCTACACAGAACATCCCAAAACATGCTGCTTCTGCCCAGATCTTCACCTAAACACTGCAAACTACTCCTAAAAATGTATCTACAATGAGGATTTCCCTGGTGAAAACCTCCACCACTCAGCTGCGTTATACAAAAATGTCACCGATTATTAGTCAAGGTTAATTTTTCTCATCTTGTTTTGTCTTTTCAGTGACATAACAAGGGAGTGACAGCATGATCAAGAGGCCAGGACGTTGTGTGGACCGGATGGCAAATGGGAACTGGTAGGTTTAGGGAACACACCCTAACACACACACACACACACACAGTGAGTCTGAGCCCACAGAGAGACACAGCAATGCCCTGGAGGGTGCCAGTCATGCCCAGCTTCCGCTGCGCTCCAAATTGAGCGTGGCACAGAGTGTATGAAGTCAGCCGTCTGGAAGAGAGCCAAGCATTGTTCCTTCAAGCAGCTGGATGGTAATTACTAGAGAGAGAGAGAGAGATGAGAGACACAGAGAGAGAGAGAGAGAGAGAGAGATTTGTTACCTCAGTACTGTTGCCTCTGCTTCCTCTCCTGATGCATGTATCATATAGGAAACTGAATTATGTGGTAACACACAGCTGAGACTCTACAAACAGAACGCTCTCCTTCTAATGACGGGATCAGCAGTTGTGTGGTACAACACAAGGAGACGGATCTAAGTCTCCATTCAGGAACTTTTACAGTAAAGGACAGTGAGGGATTTTTTCTATGCAGAACAGACACATGAGCTAAAGAAGCAGGTAAAAGAGGAACAAGGATTTTGGTAAATAATAACTTTTAGTTGATTAATCAATTTTATGACATTGTGTAATATAATAATAATAATAATACTGTAACATTTTGTTCCTATTGCTTTTCCATTATATTTTCAATGCCTGGTTTTCTCATATAAAAAAATTATAAAATTGCACATATTTATATATAAGCCTTAATGTATCTTCATGAACACAAAGGAAAACCGTGAGTGATACAATACCAAGAAATATATTTTAAATAATGGTAATATTTAAATATTTGACTTAAAGAGTCCCATTTAATCATCCCCTTCATCTCTGCATACTTACTGTGGCATGCATTACAATTCTTAGCATGTGCTGTATACATTTATCTGATCAAATAAAGAGAGCTAAACATAAAGTGGGTGACACTAGAGGAAGAAAGAAAAGGAAAGAGAGAGAGAGGATGCGGGGAGATGCAGGGAGAGCTTTGCAACCATCCAGGCCTGAGGAATGTGTCAACTTGATGTCAACTATGTCCGGCTTTGTCATGAGACCACAGACCACTGGAAACACGTAAAGTTGTCTTTTTCACACCTTCGGCTCCTCCCGCCTTCCTTCCTTCACCTCCCTCCTATCCCCCTCATCTCCCCTGATCCACACACACACACACACACACACACACACACACACACACACACACACACACACAGTGGCAGCAGTAGCCAGACCAGCGCTACTGCAGCTGTGACCAGAACAATAGCATTCCTCAGGTTTTAAACGCCTGGCACTTAGATTCCTAACAGTGAAATTCCTGGTGGGGAGAAGCTGGGGGTTGCCATAGGATGCAGAGCGCAGTAAGACACCTTGAAAGGAGATGTACAGCTGTAAAGTGCTCTGTGATTTGTGTTTTTTTATGAGAGGGATGGATGGGTAACTCTGTTGTTCCAGCTCATGTTTCCCTTCCTTGGATGTGACATTTGCAACTCACCACTTTTAGCAGTTTAGGTCAAGAGGCGTCCTGCTGGTTTGTTGGGGCATCATGTGTTTACAGGGGCACCTGTTAAGTCAACATGGGTGTCTTGTAATTTGCGTTTTTTGGCACATGTGGTGTGGATAACTGCGCAGATGTGCTGAAAGTGACACGTTAGATTTAACAGCGTTTAATTGGGTGTTAAAGGAGATAAACAAGGACATGTTGTGGATAGATGGCAGTGAGGGAGATTCTCCCTTCTAATAAAGGATGAACATGAAATGATGTACCTTCTAACCAGTTTTAATTTTTGATCTTTCAAAAAGAAGAAAACGCCCTATTCCTGATTTCATATATTTAACATTTCAGAAGTAGGTACCCAAGCCGTTAACTCAGCCGTTAAACCTGTTAAATCAGTGCTTCTGCTGCTAATATGGCCTTACTCAAAATTAATCTGTTTCCCTATAGAGAGCCTTTATTTTGAAATCCTGTCGATAGGCGATTTTTAATATTAGCCAGAGAAAATTAGAAGCTCAAATACTGTGCACCTCACATCATGTGTGCCTCCTCTGGTGGCTTCAGTTCACACAGTACTGAGCTGCCCAACTATCAGCCTATCTGAAATAACCCCCAAAAATAACGATTCTCTCATTAACCACGCCTGTTTCACAATTTAAATATAAATGAATCTAATTTAGAAAACCTCTGCTACGATGAAGGAGACTCATTTAGAGCCAATCTAAAATTAATGAGGGCATCTGGAGAGAGAGACAGAGTGGAGAGGGGCCCTGCGTGGCTTAACAGATACCAGAGTTAACAAGCTACTGTACCTTCAACACGCCAAAATCCCCATTAATTTTAAAGTTAACGCACTACTGTACTCTGAAATGTGGAAAAGAGCTTTAATATTAGTTTAAACGCATTACTGCAGATTTCAGACTGGCGGTAGCAAACACCAGCATCAGGCTACACAATTAGAAATTTCAGAACAATTTCAATAAATAAATGATGCAGAAAACATGTTTTTGTCGTTAACATATTACAAGAAGAGTGACACAAACCATCAAGTCGTGCACATATTTATTCTCAGTATTCTCAGGAAACCTTTTAAAAAACTAGAACAACAGGTTTGTGTGTAAATCCGTGTATTTTGTTCCCTTACATCGACACATTTTCATGACGTTCTTCGGTTTGAGTGGCTGTAGCAGATGCCAGCCGGCTCCCACAGTGACTGTTTGGTTTTGCAGGTTTAATTCCCGATGGGTTTGGGTCCAGAGTGATTAGGCTGAGCCCTAAAGGCCAGCAGGCTTGTCAGGTGTCTCCACACATTAACGTTGTTCTGCTCACACCCTGAGCCGACAGCACGGCGAGGCAGAGGGGGGAAAGAGAAACGTTGATCTGGCATGGTGGGAGGCGCAGAAGGAAGAAAGAAAACTCCATGTTTAATTGTATTATTCATGTGTTAAATAAGCTTTAAAGGGATGTTTCATTTAATTTTATAAGACTAGGAGGCATGTCTGGCATTTAGGAGGATCTTCTAAATTCAGTAGGTTATTAGTGGCGTTTAAAAGAAAAATCTGTGCTGGTAAATATAAGTACATGAAAAACATTTTAGCAAAGCGTTTCTATGACTGAGGCCATTTTCCTTTCTGATGACGTTTAGTTTCTGCCAGTAAAAGCAACACATTGATGGATGCCACCTCAACATTTTCTTTAACCTTTAACCCTAAAACCAGCAGAGTGACAACACAGTCGACTTTCCCCTGCTGGATTCAAATAAACTGGCATTGTGTCTGTGCACAAACAACTTCCTGCATGCAGACATGCAGCATGCTAATGGGGGTGGGCCACTCTTCCTGCTTCTGATGACCTCCAACCCTATCCTACCCCACCCACACCACCGCTTACACAGCATGGTGCAGCTATAGGAGGGGAGATGGCGTTAGGTTTTAGTGCGTGTGGGTAGGCAGAGAGGATGATGTTGAGGTTTTAGAGTAGGGGGGGAAACTTGTGTCCTAGACTAAAAAGAGTGGAGGAATACAGTGGGAGAGGAGGATGGAGGAGGGGAGATGAGGGGACCTGCTGAGAGGGCAGCCTATATACACTCCTCCTCCTTCCTGCCGTACCTCTCCCTCCATCCCTCGCCTCTTTTCACCCTCCTCTTCCTCCTCCCTCTGTGTCTCCAGCCGTGGGGGTAAAGTACATTACATGCTTGCTAATCAAACCTCCATTACAAGTTTGGAGGGAATGAAGCAAGATTCTCTCAAGTCGTCTTCTTCTTTTTCTCTTTCTGCCCTTCACCATCCTGCTGCCACTTCTTCTCTACCGAACATCTGGCCTCTCATTTAATATTATAACATAATTCATTTTGTTGCAATAACACAAACCTACCAACATTAGCGTCTTCCTTATGTTACAGTAAGTCTTTAAAGTCGCAGCCTGGAGAATTGGGAAGCCCCAATAATCTGTGCACCTCGCACTGTATTTAAAGTTCAAAAACATTTCCATTCCTGCACATAACTGAATGGAGTAGTTAACAACCATGGTTCCATTTGCAGCTGGAGGGGGGGCACAGGGTAAAACACTAGATATCTAGTAAGTCTAGATTGTGATTAAATCACACGTTTCATGGTAACAAACTTACACTAGTTTCTCAGAGTTCAGCATCAGTTGCCAGCTGAACCTTTGCAAAGACAGTCAAACATGAGCGTGGACGGACTGCCTTTGATTCGAATCTCGTCTATTTTCAGACTGGATCTTTACTTAAAAGACAATGTTAGCTAAACTAACAGAAGCTCACATGGAAAAGTGTGCTGATTTGAATAAGCTGGAAAAGCCCCTTCAGAGCTCTGTGGTCTACTAACCATACAGAGGATCAGTGGATGAGGACTGTACAATACCACAGTGAGACATACTGGATCTACTGTACACAATATCTGGACTTACATATTGAAACCGATACACACATGAATACAAAAGACATAGGCAGAGACAGTCTTACAGGGGTAATTAGCCATGCACTGAACCAAAGCTCAATTACCATCTCTGAAAGCATGAGCTCCGCTGGCACAAATACACAGCTTTAGAAATAATGTTGTGTTTTTGTTGTGTTCTGTAAACACTGTGATGCTGTCGTAGAGAAGAGAAAGTCCATCGTATGTGTACATTACACACACACACGTACATAAATATATGTACTCTCCACTCCTCCTCTTCCTTTGTTAATTGGATTTAGTGAACACCTGTATGAGTGAAGATTGTTAGGGGATTATGGTCAGGGAAGTCTTGAGTCACCGCTAATTATCATCTCTTTCACACACACACACACACACAGTTCCCATATTTCCCTCACTGCACCAAACTCAAGAGATTTAATTTAGATTTTAAGGTCATAGCAGCTTTGTCAGCTTTAGCAAAAGGAAATCCTTCATAACAGCGGTTTACGGGGCAGTTGTTATTTTGGGTTATCAGTCCTCTCTGTTGATTGTTGAGTTTCCAGTCAAGGACATCGATGGAATCTTAAGAACCATAAAGACCAGCATTGGAAACACAGTTCTCACACAATACTCCTTTGCAAATGAAGCAATAGACAAGCTGGTGGAGTGGCAGCAAAGTCTATGTTTGATCAATAAACAGTGTTAAGTCATGCAAACTCCACCCTGATAGTTCCTGCACCAGTAGTACCCTCAGAGCAGGAACTAGTGTGCCAGTGCCATGTTTGCCAGTCAGAGAAGTTCAAGAATCACTTCTTTGATAGTGACGTGAAAGATGAAGCTTGAGATCAACAAGTGGATCAGTGACACATCAGCAGTTATGCAGGACTGGTTTGGTGAAGAATGATTCAGATTCTAACCTCTAACCCTTTATGGTATCCTTACCATAAATTCTGGCAGTGACCAAAACAGCAATTTTTTTAAATTTTTTTTTAAAGGTTTTCAGTTTTTTTTTTTGACCTCAGAACCCTCAACGCTTTCAGAGTTGGCTTCTGATGACTTCTGCTGCTCCGCCAGGACACATTTAGTGCTTTGCTCAAAGGCATGTCAACATGAAACTCTGATGTAGGGCAAAGTTTTATCCCACTAAACTGTGCTAACTGAACTCTTATCCAACTGGTTTTGACATAATTTGCTACAGAGGGAAGAAAAAAAATCCCTCCCAAGCCATCTCCAACCTCTCTCGCTCTGTTTCTCTCTCTCTCTCTCTCTCCCTCTCTCTCTCTCTCTCTCTCTCT
The DNA here is from genome assembly GCA_034779795.1 of Ctenopoma multispine. Lineage (NCBI taxonomy): Eukaryota > Metazoa > Chordata > Actinopteri > Anabantiformes > Anabantidae > Ctenopoma > Ctenopoma multispine. Next base: position 20,635,473 of record JAUYWH010000020.1, on the reverse strand, counting down.
CTCGAGGTGGAAATACGACAAGGGAACAGATCATTATGAGCGAGGAAGAGTTTAGATGAGCGATGAACAGACAAGGGTTGTCCTCAACTCAAAGAGCTCCAGTGGCTAAAACCCCATCGGGAACCAAGACACACACGGACAGGTGATGCATCATGGATGTGAGGGACCAGAGGGGAGGCTGGGGGGAGAGAGTAAAAAGAAGGGATGGACAGATGAGAAGGAGGTGAAGCGGAGGCGGAGTAGGAGGGATAGGGAGGGTAAAGGGGCACCCAGCGGGTGACACAGAGGAGCAATAAAGAGCAACGGACACTTCACTTAGTCCAACTAATGCATGCGTGAGTGAAACCGATTAAATAAATAAAATATACAACCCTTCAGTTTTTGTTCACTTTTCTTTATAAGCTCACATTACTGTGGAGTTTCTGTAGACATGCAGTATCACCACCAACACCAAAATAATACTTACAATAACTTGGGCAAACATCTATGACTATAAAAACCTACTGAGGAAGTAGGATTTTCTTTGTGGCATCATCACATTATGATTCAGGCTAAAACAGGTGCAGTTTTACTGAAAAACCGGGGCCAGTGTAGCTGTAGAAAGCAGGATGAGAGCGGGGAGGAAGGGAGTGATGGACAGCTAGAGGGAGGGAAAAAGAAGAGGGGGGATGGAGGGAGGTGTATAGTGCAGCAGAAACTTCCCATGCTGGCCTCCCAGTGTGGCTACGTAATGAGGGCAAGGGACACAGACACACACAGACACACACACACACAGAGCTGAGCATGGCCCCACGGCTGATTAGCGGCACACAAAGGCCCCAAACAGAAGTAGCAGAAGACACACAATGGGAGCAGGGCCTCAAGGCGTGGTTTACTTCTGCCCCAAGGGAGGGGGCGAGAGAGGTAGAGAGATAGTGGGAGAGAGAGAGAGTCCAACTGAGCTGGACAGGCAACTGAAGGGGGGAGGGTAGAAGGGGAGAGGAGAGAAGGTTTGCTCGGGTTAGAAAAGTGACAGAAGCAGAGAGGAGTTTAGGTTTTGTCCCGATGAAGACGTGCTGGGTTTCTACTGAGTTCCACTTGCAATAAATGCAACTTCAGGAAACCCGTTGAACGGTTGACCTCACGGCCCTCCCATCCACCTGTCGTCAAGCACAGTCTGAATTTGGAAACTCCAAACTTTAAAACCTTTTAAATTGCATCCCTGTCTGAGGTAGATTTAGTGAGTCAATAAAAAAAAAAGTACGTGCATTTGAGGTTTGTACCTTTTGTTGGGATGTTGCTGCACCTGCTTTCACCTCTTTATTATTTTAGTTCTGGCAGCATGTTGCTCCCAGCTACTATTACATGCCCGCACTTCACCACAAAACCAAACCACTAGAAAGGACAGCATGACTTGAACATCACACGGTGTAAAGATACATTAAAATCATGAACATAACACGTACATGAATCGCCAGAGGCAGAAATGAAACACCATAATTACTGGTGCTGGTCCTTTAATTATGTCATCTTGTATTGCACATAGCAATAATTTTTATTTTACAATCACTCTTCTATAGTATATAGACACAAAAAGAATAGAGATGAATTGAAATAAATCCGACACTATAAAGACGCACTGCGTTTACGCCTGCCTCCTCTTCCTCTTTTGATGTTTTTCCGGTGCACGTATGTGCGAGTGACTCGGCCAAAGCTTGTTTATTGATTTGAGCGGCGCACGTTGATGACACGTCTTTGCTCGCTAACTGTTGTTTCAAGCGTTTATCAAAATAGTGACTGAAACAGATATTTAGCAACAAAATAAATGAATTCATACGATAATATTGAAATAACGTCTCAACACAAACGAACGGCCATTGATACTTCTATAAAGATGGAGGAGGTGGTTTAATCCTTTAAAAATGTTAAACGTGAAATAAACTAACATCAAAGAACAGACACACCGAGCTCACTGTCAGTAAAACTCTTTGACAAATGCATTTTAATGATAAACAGGCAGGAGTGCATCCCAACACCCGTAATGTTTCAAATGACGCGTAGAGTCACTGCTACCACAGTACATGTTGAGAACTCATCCCAGCAGCTCTCTGCACAGATTACCATCTACACATTTCTACAGAGAATGAATATTATAAGGCAACGACTAATGAACATGGCCTTCTTTTCACAGAGGAGCAGCGGCTGCTGTAATCTCCACTGTTCAATTAGCTGAACTGACGGGACACCACCTACACTTCATTAACGGGCAGATGAAGGTATGGAATTAACCTCCTTCTCTCTCACACTCTCTCTCTTCTGTTTCTTTCTCTTCCTCTATCTCTCAATCCACCCATTTATATTTCCTGCAAAAATATCTTAACTGTCACAATAGAGGCCCTTCCAAATGATTTTCTCCGTATCAGTGAAATACAATTTCTTCTTATTTTCTCAAAGTTTCTGGGATATTTACTAAGAGGAAACTGAAGGAGGAGCACAAATCCACAAAATAGTTCTTTCTGTGTTTTCCAGATACCTAATAATATATGAATACACAGCCAGGTAAATTACACAAGTAGCCAAACTAAAGAACACAAAGGCTCGTCTCACATTTGCCTCAAGACTTCTGGGCAACTATTCTGTGGACTGTATGAGAAAAGTAGAATGTTTTTTGAAGCCGTGCTACATCTGGCATAAAGCTAACACAGCATTTCATAAAAAGAACAATATACCGACAGTCAAACGTGGGGGGGGGGGCAGTGTGATGGTCTGGGGCTGCTTTACAGTTTCAAGATCGTAATTGATGGAACCACGAATTCTGCTCTCTACCAGAAAATCCTGAAGGAGACTGTCCGACCATCAGTTTATGACCTCAAGCTCACAAAACAAATGTTTCAAGTTTTTGGAGTAGCCTAGTCAAAGTCTGGAATTAAATGCTACTGAGATGCTGTGGCATGACCTTATATTTTATGTAGGTCACTGATGGCAGTCAGATCATGAAAATACAAACCAAAAGCGCTATTGTCACATTAATTCTTGCACAGATGCACTTTTACCACAGTAGAAAAATCACATTCCTCACTGACTTCAGCTTGACACAGGCACAGTATGATATCTTCACCACAATGAGTTAAAAGAAAAAATCAGATCTTTTAGTTAGTGTAAAAAGCAGACAGACTCTGTGCGTGTGTGTGCGTGTGTGTGTGTGTGTACACACTATAGGTGCTACTGTGTAAAATAACATGGAAAAGGTGATTTTCCACTATAGTGAGGTTTCCACAGCGTTTTTCCCGGAGGCAGCAGCAGAGACATGATTGAATTTTCAGTGTGTGTGTGTCAGTGAGCGTGTGAGAGGACGCTGGATTGACTAAGACACCCCATCCTTCCAGTTTGTAATAGTATTTTTTTTCTTATTTTTGATGAATTAAGCATTCATTTATTTCTGTATGCAAAATACCGTTATAAGCCAATTAGAACGTTTCATATTTTGCTTTACAACAAACAGCTTAAGTTTGAAGAAACACCTTGTTTTTCCTTTATTCCTAAAAAGCAGACGTCCTGGAGATGTGCGTTTTGATATTACAGCAGTCTGATTACACCAGCAGTGAGGGATGAAGAAAAACTTATTACATTAACACACCCGAGCCTTGTCTTTCTGTCTGTCTCTCAGTCACATGCAATAACCCCGATTTTCTCTGTGCCTGTAGGTAATGGTGATGATGGAACATGAAGCCATGAAGAGATGAAGATGATGCTGACACTTCTCTCTCTCTGTGACACACACACACACACACACACACACACACACACACACACACACACACACACACACACACACACACACACAC
>JAUYWH010000020.1:20617717-20631549 GCA_034779795.1 Ctenopoma multispine | reverse complement strand
ACACACACACACACACACACACACACACACACACACACACACACACACACACACACACACACACACACACACAGGGTCTTGCTGCATTTACACAAGGAATGAGAGTCTACTGTCAGTAGTATGAGCCATTTCCAGGTGAAGCAAACCGTATTAAACTGAATCAAGCTGAACTGGAATGACCTGAACCGAACTGAAAGGAAAGCTTCACCTGGACACGACACAGCTCTCTGAGGTGCGGGGGAAAAATGAGAAGAAAATAATACAGATGAAAACCTACTGTCATCTACACCTGCTCTTCTAGGGGTTCCCTTGACAGACATGCTACGCTTCGGGTGTTTATTCTTATTTATTTTATTTTGACTGTGTTTTTTCTTAACATCATTTTCTTTACATTAAAAAACAAGCTGTGACACTTCTCTTATTTTTCTTTTCTAGTCTTTTATAAAGAACCACTGCCTTGAGGAATAACCTGTAAAAACTATATTGGTATAAAAATAAAAGCCATTTGAACTTTTAGCTAAAGCTACATTTGTCTCTCACTCGTGAAGAGAAGAATTCTGAAATGTTAAATGGACGTTTGGGAAACAAGGTTTCTTTCTTTATATTTTCTTCTACATGGTCAGTTTAGTAATCTTTACATTTTCAGATAATACAGGAAGTCATTTTGATTGAAATGTTATAAATCTTACTGTGGAGGGGCCCTGCTGACGAGCCACTGCTAACAGTGCAGCGATATTAGCATCTAAAAGTGAAGCTCGACTTCTAACCAACCAAAGAGTTAAAATGCTTTGTACCCAAGCATTTGAAAACCGCATGAATAAAGTAACTGAATAAAAAGTTAGTTTTCTCACACAAGGTTTCACATAATCATATTTCTAAATCTTCCTGTTAATATTTAAAGCTCAACATTTATCTACTACTGTACAGACGGTAAAAACCTTCTCATATATACATTTATTAAAGATGAAATGCAGCAATCAAAGCTTTACTGCGTCTCTGATTTCTACATATGTTCAGTGTAAACAGTACGTTTCTGTTTACGTGTGTCTTCATCTACATGCTTCAGCCACACCGACATGCTCGACACACACACGCACAGAACAGTAGCCCCTGGCTGTCAGCAGCAGCGAGTGTAAGTGATCGCACAGTGGTGGTCATAACTCGCTGAAGCTGGAAGCTGACACCCAGTGTCTGCCTGTGTCATTTTAGACTGTTCATGTCGCTTCCCTTCGCTCCTGACTCTTCTCCTCTTCCTCCTCCTCCTCCTCCTCATCCTTGATGCCTTCGGGGGATGAAACTGACTCTGTTACATCAGAGCATCGCCTCCCACACCCTCGCCTTTTTCTTCCACCCTATTTAAACACCATCACGCACGCACAGACACACACACACACACACACACTTGTTTGCCCACACTCTAGAACCACATTAGTGTGTTTGACTTCATTGATTAGGTTTGGTCTATTGATACAAATCAGTGTGATCCATCACTGATATCTTTGTTTACAGGGCGGAGATGAATTGATAGTGATGAATGACAGATTAATCAGTAAACATGGGTAAGTTAAAAGCACTGAGACAGAGACAGACGCACACGCACACTGACAATGGCTCTATTTTCACTTTGACTTCCAAACTAACAAACCCAAACATTTGGTGAACAATCAGGCTTTCAGATCGTTCGTGTTTTGACTGTCCAAGACAATAAAACAGTTTTAATCTGCACCTTTTCATTAGATAAACACATTCAAACAAAGCTACACCAGTGTGTTATTAACCCAACTATAGTACAAACTATGGAATATTCATTGGCTCACACTCGTCTCTTATCGCTTATTAAAAAAACAGAAGCCTTCACCTTTATGACTCTGACAATAAACTGGAAAGTTAAAATTCTTTCCACTGATTGAGTGGGTGACCTGGCTGCTGTGTCGTAGCAGTATCATCCAACCAAACATGTAGTAGATCTGTTTAATTTGACTTTAACGATCCATATAATCGATTATGTAGATATGTTGATGTGCGCAGTGTTTATCCTCATCGCTAATTACAGTGGAATCTTAAAATAAAAAAAAACTGTTTTATCTGATTCAAGGTTGGTGTCAGTTCCTAAGTAGTTGTTTCCTTCTCATCTGTTGACACTTCATAAAATAAGTTAAAATTAATTCATATTTATCACTTCTCTCATTTTATGCAGCAAATATCATCATCTGATTCAGTTTTTCTTATCTGGAGAGTTAGCACTGTGGCTCCAGTGCATGTGCAGCAAAGGCTGGGGCTAAAATTTAAATAACTATGGGCTAATATGCCTTTTAGTTCTTGGCTAATTCTTGGCTAGTTCTAATTGTAGACTGTGTAATATTTATAAGAAAATGCTTGAATAAAAAAAAAAAAATTAGAAGGTTTTGTTGTCATTTATTGCTAAGTTAACCAAGGGATTACTCGACTAAACAGAGTTTTTGTTTATGTTGCTTTCTACACGTGATGCGTTGTGTGTTTTAATGAGTGGGCAGAAGCTTTTCTTTGTTCTTTTTCTCTTCAGTCACTCAGGTCAGATCATCCCACTGATGGGATGATCTGGTGGTTTGGTGTGTGTGCGTGTTTGAGTGTGTTTGTTGGCATCCAGAGCATCCTTTGTGCTGCTGGAATTAACCGTGACTTGTCACGTGTAACCGGCCACTAACCTCCAACCCCATTCAGGAACCATCCTCTGTGTGCAGGCGTGTGTGTCAGAGAGACAGAGAGGTAGAGAGGGGTCAAGCTGTCACAAACACAAGCAAAATTATTGTTCCCGATGGAAAAATGCAAATGCATCAAACTAGTCAGGCTTACTCTGGATCCCGCCTACTGGTTTTGATGGGTGACTCTGACAAACAATTACGCAAATAACAATGTAAAACAGCAGCTGAACTTAATTTGAGTTAAATCCAAGTTAAGACTTTGACACAGGCACATTAACACAGAAATATTTAAATGATTTAAAACTTTAATAGTCCCTCAAGGAGAAAGAAAAAGAAATTTGATCAGCATCTAAACAATCTGTTACACCAGCAAAAAGGTAAAAATATCTCCAATTACACAAATGTGTGATATTCGGCCTATAGAAAGAAAATATATTCAGAAAAAGACAATGACAGTACTCCCTAACTATTTCTGCCGCATCTTGGACACATTCTACCACTAGATTAGATTAGATTCGACTTTATTCATTGTCTAAGTCATTGACTAAGTATAGAACCAATGAAAAGTGGAAAGAGAGAGCGGTATTTCTATGTCAGAGTGTTGCAGTGAGCTTCTGTTAACGTGATTGTTGCGGCATGTCCGGCACCCTTAGCACTGGTCGGCCCCCTCATCAGTCTGTGAACAGATCAGCAACAGATCCGTTGGTGAGACAGACCCGATTGGCTGCTGAGCTTAGCGAATCACTGCACAGGAAGAGAAATTGACCCTAGTGCCATTACAACTTCTTGTCATTCATAATCCTGAATCGAACTAGCTCTAAACTGTCTGAGGTGAGCGAGGGTGGTCTGGAACACTGACCAAGGTGCTCCTCTGCTTTGCTTTTTTGAATGAGCATGCATGAGTCAACACTTAGTCTAAGTCGCCTGAAGTTCTTTGATGACTTGTTGTCACATCTCTCTATAAATACTATAATTCACGGGAAACATGGAGCTATCTCATGAACACGAGGGCTGGACCCGGTGTTCGTGGTGGGTAGACAGTCAGCATTCCTCTCACTCACTGTGGTGAACGATGGCAAGTCAAAGGCTGAGCGCCAAATATTTCACTTAAAACTGGCCTACGACGGTGGCACAACTAACACGGATGGAAACAGAGCATCGTGCTATTTGAGAGAAATGATGTTAAGAATCACATGATGTGATATAAATAAGTGTTTTGTATTAGACTTAATATTTGTTGCCTTGTTTTTTACTGCATTTATAAAGCACAACTAAAAAACCTCTCTGTGACAATCAGCGTGGACATGGGAGACGTTCGCTGGAAAAAAAAAAAAAAGTAGCAACAGCTTTGATGTTGCTGGACTCATCCTGAGCACAGCATGATGTCACTGCATAAACTTGGAATCTGTGTGCAACAGCTGCATGATGAACAGAACCAGAAAGAGAACAGGATGATGATATAATGATGGAACTGAAGGTCACGATGACAGATATATGTTCATATTTAAATTCCTCATTCAGGTAGTTCAGCCTTATTCGGTGGCACAATCTGTGAACATGAGCATTTAAACATACACGTTCAGATTTTCTGTACTGTGGAGCTCAAATCCTTAGTCACCGCAACACATTGTGCGTGTCTTTAGAGTGCGACAAACATGTTGAACCATGCCGGAGTTGGTCTCTACAAATGCACAGAAGTGGAATAAATCTTCTCCTCTGACTCTTACGGCTAATTTAACATTTTACTAGAAAGCAAAAAATTCCCCAAAATGTCTCACCACTGCTGTAAGAATCAAGATATTTGAATCTTTTTGTTAATCAACATAGAAGCCCTGACACATCCAGAGCAAAGAGTGAATGTGTGGATGCCACACTGAAAGAGACAGCCGGGCAAAGAAGCTCTCAGAGGTCACTGATGCACAAAAAGGGAGACCAGTGATGAAGTGTCGCACATACGATACTGATCTGCTTCATCCTTTTGTGTGTTTTTATTGGTGACACCTGCTGAATAAATAAATTAATGTAACATTCCAGCACTTGATCATCCACTAATGATGAATGAGTTAGTCACTCAGAACATGATGGATTAGTGTTAAATAAACTTTAAATGATCTTTTCCTCTCTCTTTTACCGCTGTTCATCCTAGATCCAATGAGCAGGTTTACAGCCACATGTGACCTGATGACACTAAATTTAAAGCGGCGCCGAAGACAGAACTGTTTTAGTCACGCTGACGTCACCAGATGGATCATAGACTGTAGTACTTAAAGAAAAACTGCAGTATCCTGTGTACTGTAGTATCCATATTATCCCGTCAGTCATAGTATCATGAAGTGTATTTGTGACTGCGCGCACACAGTTAGTGGCAGAGAGACATAGGTGGCTCAGAGGTTTGTCATGGAGCATGGGAAAAGACACACACACACACACACACACACACACACACACACACACACACACACACACACACACACACACACACACACAGAGTAATTGAAAACCTACCCCTTTAACATTGTGAAATGCCCTTAAGCCCTCAGGAAAACTCTCTTCATCTCAACTCTCTCTCTCTCTCTCACACACACACACACACACACACACACACGAACAAAACAGCAGGAGAAAAATGGCTGAACATTATTACAGTTCAGCTATAAGGTCAGTGAGAAGGCATCTGTCTTTCTCACCGCTCACTACTCACCTTCCCTCTCTCTCTCTCTCTCTCTCTCTCTCTCTCTCTCTCTAGCTGCCAAAGCATAAAATCAAAAATTTGATTTCACCCTTGAAGGAGACTTCTGCTAATTATCTGTTTGATATTTAGGAGCAAGACAGACAGAGGTAGGTCAGAGAGAAGATGAATTCCCCGTCTTCACTGAGCTCAGTTGTGTTTAGAATGAAACTCTTAAACCTTAAAATATACTGCATCATAAAACTGACAATATACCTAAATACTAAAATAAAACTACTGTGTGTTGTGCTACTGTGGAGTATTATGAAGCATATTTGGTGTAGTTTTAATGATAATAATATGAATAACCTATGAATGATGCAGAAATAGAACAGAAAATATTTTCAAATGTACATAATCAAGTTCAAAATTCATCACTGATCGCCCTGATAATAATAAACTAAACCAACACATTCTCTTAGACATGTGAACCATTCTGTCTGATATCGGTTTATCTCTGCTCCCTGCTGAACGAGCAGTAGAAGTGAGTTCTAATGAAGTTCGGGCAGTGGAGCTGGAGTTGATTTCATTGATGACCACAAACACAAAAGACAATACAGTCTCAGTGTGAGCGACAGCAGCAGACAAGACTCTTTTCTCCTCATCACAACAATAAAGAGCTCACAGACGTGTCTGCCTTTCTCTCTTTCCTCCTCCCATTTCCCTCCCTCTCCAGTCTCTGGTCTTTTCCTCTCACTTTTTTTTTTGTCACAATCATCAGCTTTGTTAAAGCAACAGTTTGAGACATCATCAGTCAGGAGTGATTTTTATGTAGCCGTACCTAATGTCTGCATTCAGACGTTCCCACAAACATGAAGGAGTACGGGAGCACCACAGGTAACATCCCACGTCAGGGTCAGTATGTCATAGTGTGTGTCAGGCCAATAATGTGGTTGTGTTGAGGTTAGATTTGTATCATGTTACGAGTGACAGGTAAGAACAATGACCAGGATGATCGTCATTTTCAGATGCCATCAGAATAATGGAGAGGAGTGCGTGTCTGAAGCAATTTTTGGGAAAATGAATGAGACAGAAATGCAGAAGAATATAAACGTCTCTCCATCAATGCCCAGCTCTCAGACTAAAAAGCCTCAGTGATCCGACACAGGACAGTCCTACTGGATCATGGCCACGTGCTTGTGTGGTATTACAAGTGAATTTCCACAATTCTTTCTTGAATTTTGCCAGCAAAGAGGAATTTATTGTAATTCAAAAGCAACACTTGTCCATTAAAAATATTTGCTAAAGTGTAAAAATGTTGAAATGGCCATAATACCTGAGACGAGCTGGTATTGAACAGCGCGGTGCGACGAATGGTCTCATGTCTCAGTTGGGGGTGCCCAAGTGAAAATCCCTGCACATATTTGTGTGCGTGTTTATGCTTTTTTTCCCAAAATGGATGTTAGCTGCTGCCAAACATCTAAAACATAATTTTGGTGAGTGTGCTGTGTTGCCTTGGTAACCGACACCACATTAACCACTTAGAAATAGGCCAAAAGGCATTTCACAGGAGGACACCGTGTACTTTGGCAGCGCTCAGAGCTAAGTGTTGTTGGCCCTAACAGCATCCTACATATCATCACCAAGGTGAGACGATCCACATCTGAAAAATCAGCTGGCACTGACTCACCAGTTGGCCGTTTGTTTCGAGATGAAAGAGATGCCACTAAAAGCTGAATGTTACTCAGAAGGTATGGCTCCTGTGCAGCCCGATAAACAGGAAGCAAACAGCTCACTCACCCTCTGAAGCGGAACCTTGAGAGTTTCCTGCAGGTATCATCTCATTTCACTTAAAACTCTCTAACAGTATGAAAACACATAACCCCGCCCCTCCTCTACAGGATAACCTCTTCATTTACAGCACAAAGGGTAAACAGCAGCAGCCACTAAGACTTTACAGCCAGTCCCATTGGGAGTAATGTGAAAGTGTTCTGGATTATTTCTTTGTTGTCTCGAAGTGAAAGCGTAATCACCTTGAACAGGATCTGCTTTACCATTGACCACTGAGCAGCTCACAGCTGTGTGTGTGTGCAGCAGTGTGCGAGCATGTGCTGTGTGTTGCCCGCTCATTTGGAGCATGAAGAACAGAAAGTTTGCAGATTAAGGGAAGCTCAGGGGATTAAGGTCATTTCCTGTGTGTGAGCTGTAAACTGGCCCCGCAGTACCGCAGACCTGCTGAACTCAACATGCAGAAGTACCTCGTCCAGCGTCGCACTCAGGATGGACTCACTTGCTCAGCACCTAATGTCCCTTTATGCCAACGCTAACGTACTTTTTTAAGTAGCAGATGTCTGCGTTCGTGTTTTATCAGTTTAGAATCTTGTTGATATTTGCGACTTTGGTGAAGATCACATCACAAAACCAGGAACTGTATCTACGACTCATATTCTCATTCATTTGCAGCTTGAAACACATTTCAGCTGCATACGTCAGAGCAACAATGACATTTATTAGTCTGTATTACACCGCAGACACCGTCCCAACGGTGCAGGTGAACGTAGCCTACATCTTACTGAACAAGAAGCCCCTATCCACCCAATCACTTATCACTTGTTTATACAACCACGTGTACATTCAAATGCACTGAAGAAGTTGTGTTGTGTGTCACTACAAAATGACATTTATTCTGCCTCGTCATGACTCCGCTCTCTTCAGCTCGCAGCTCTTATCCACTCATTTATCTTCTTTGTCTCTCGTTGACCTTCCTCTGTAGCATTTTGTCACCATTTATCTCCTCTCTTCTTCTCTCCTCTCTATTCCACAAGCTCTTTGTTAGTTGATTAGTGGCCTCTTTCACTTGTGAGCGCTCACACACACACACACACACACACACACACACACACACACACACACGAGACAGACCAGACTACGTTGTTTGCTTGGAGTATTTTTAGCAAAGCACAGACTGGCAACACTGAACTGGCCAGATTTTGACAACAGTAGTATTTAGAGTGTGTAAGTGTGTGTGCGTGTGTGAGCGTCCACTACTTATGTGAGACTTTACTACAGAAATTGTGTGCTGTGCATCTACATTCACAACTGCTTGCCAAAACTAGAATAGTGAGCAGTGTATGTCAGTGAAAGGATTCCTCTCTGTGGTCTGTTAGTGACTATCACCACCACCCTGTAACTTCCCCATGGTCCACAGACATTAATACACAGCCCAGTGTGATCCAAACAACTCAACGCCCAATCTAATTAATGCTGAATAATGTGAGTTACATTTACAGTGCTGTATTTGTATATACTGCACATCATAGAAAGAACCTTCCAATCAAAATGTACTGTTCAATTTTTTTATTGAATAAATGTGCCCAACCTTTCGCTAAATCTGCAGCCTTGGTTCTTTGTGTTTTAGAAATGAGAACGTTCCTGTTTGTCTAAATAAGCATTTGGAAAGAAAAAAAAACAACAACTATACACAATAAGTCTTAAAAAATTTGCCTTTCAAAACCCTTCAGACTTTATTTTACCAAATTAGAAGTCTCATTATAACAGTACTGTCACATCTTGCTATATTCGAGTACAGTACAAGAGTCAGTACAAGTACCCATGCACCCATCCATAAGCCAAAGGTTCCCATAACCTAAACGTGTAGGGGGGCTTGGTTCCACTTATTACTGTACGACAATTGCACATTGACGGCACAGTATAGACACGTGTTGCCACATATTGTTGGAAGATGTACGCTCTGCAGTGAGGCTACAGTTTTAGGCACAAAGTGTAAAACTACTCCTGCTAATAATGAAACAGATAAAAAGAGCAGACCTTTTTGTACAGACCGTGTGACCATGGAACTGCTCAAAATGTAAGACTGACTAACAAAATATCTGGATCGTCTGAGAGGTCATTGATTGTTCAGGCAATAAACCAGGCATCAAGAATCTCTTCAGCGAGAAGAATCTACAAATTCAGGGCTAAAATTTTACTGTACTTTGTACAGTTTTTCTCTGGCTTCAGGCTCAGCAACAAGTGAAAGCAATGAAGAAATCTGCAGGACATCTGTCCCCTGCTGGCTGCCGGCAAACAGGCAACAAACAAATGAAAAGCAACGCAGCAACACTGCCAGTTGCTTCACCTTAAAATTACAACTTCAACTACATCAAAGAGTGGAATGAAACAGAAAACGCTGTTTCCCAGCCGCTCCAGATCTTACTCCAGAGAGTGTGTCAAAGAGAAGTGTGCCAAACAGCTGCTAATGGCTGTCTGATAACGAGAAACACCACATTTTAATTACCGCTAATGTTGTTACATTTGTTCTATTGATTTAATTTTCATTGATGAACAGATATTTGTTTAATGGAGCACACATACGACTGCTTCTGATCCCCCTTATCCACTGTTGTGTTGCCGTTTGGCAACAAATACCGTCGTGTTTCATTTCAGGAAAGCTCATTTGAAGTGCTACATTAAAGAATTGGCTGTTGCTGAATGTAAATGCTTTCACGATAAAGGAAAACTGACATGTATTTATATGAGAGTGTTGCAGATTATTACTTCACTGTGCACCCCAGTTAAAACCTCCATCCTGCTGGTTTTGCTGGTTAGGTCGTGTCATGCAGTATTTTAATTCTGCTATCAGCAGAGATGGGGAGGCTTTTATTTATTTTTTGTCATTCTGCATAAGGGTGTTGGTTAAATACCTAAAATGGAAAGTGTGAAAATAAGAGCATTAACAGTAAAGCCTGTGCCCTCTCTGTGCCACCCTCTTTCTACACACACAGACACACACACGTACATACAGAAATGCCTTCAGTGTGCACCACAGTCATCTCTCTGTTCTACTGGTGAAGCTCTGAGCAGGGCTGTTGGTTTAATTAAGACAGCAGTGGCCCTGAAAATCCTTCACATGTGAGCGTGTTGAACCCCCTGCAGAGCAAAGCGGAAATAGAATGATGCAGAGATAGGAGTAGAGAAAGAGAACGATAAAAAAAAAAAATTGTCAAATCCGGGATTTAAAAAGAGACAGATTCATCAAAATGGGGTAAAAAAAAAAGAGGGTGGGAGTGGATATTTTACCCTCTCCATGACTCCACTGACTGTGGTCAAATACTAACTAACTACATACATGAGAGTTTGACTGAAACTAGAAACTACACAACTACACTGAACCCTGTGTATAAAATGAGTGGAATGCTCCTTTCCCTTTCAACAAATATTCAAGCCATCAGATTTATGAACACACACAAGCACACTTTAGAGGAAAACAGCACTGTGCTGACTCTGTAGACAAACACACTTCAGACCTAGACGACATTATTGGTTATGTAACGTATGACGTGAGAAATCATAGGAACATTACAGCCAACGTTTGAAAGATGAAAACACCAGTGAGGTCATTTTAAACCTTCTCTTGAGTATCATTGTACACACGCACACACACACACACGCACACACAAACGCGCACAGAGTAAAGAGGCGGAGTATTTGAAGCAGAGCAGGCAGACACACCTGAGAACCTGCATGCTCTGTTTGAGGAGGGAAACCTGTTGTTACCTGCCTTTAAGCTGGGTTCACATACACGCAAACACACACACAGTCTGTGGCTAAACAAACCAACTACCCCAGGTGTGTGTAACTATGTGTGTGCATATGGGCAGGCGGACCCTCCATCAGCATCCTGTCACACACAAGATGTTTATCCAATTTGTCAAGATAATCTTTCCTACCCAGGGCTTGGCCTGAAATGGAGGCCCTCTCCTCCATCTTGCTGGCAGGTAGGTATGTATTTCTGAGTGTGTGTGTGTCTGTTTGTCATTACACCGCACCAAACCACACTCGACATTCACTCTGTTCTGAACTTTACACCTGAAATATTTAATCCTTAAATTCAGTGCTTTAAATCAGCAGTGCTTCGATTTAAAGGCCACAGAAAAAGACAAAATCTCCAATCAGAATAATCTCACTTACTTGTTTGTCTAAACCTCAGGGTAAATAAAATAAGTGAATAAAGTGTAATTATAAGGTTATATCATTTTTTTCCTATGATGGTTTGGATGGATTCTCCTTCCTGTCTAAGTGTCGTTAGACAAGACGTTGGCCCTAATATTCAGCTACCTGTCAACAACTGATTTCCCCTTGAGGATTAATATAGTAGATCAGAATTAGATTTAATCTACCTGGGTCCGTTAAGTGGTTTCACCTCTTGCCTTTTTCTCAGTGTGGATGTTGCTCTACCTTTGTTTTGTTCTGTTTAAATCAGTCGTCTTCTTCTTCTTCAGATCATATCAACACATACGGGCGTAGTTACCATTGATTCTCAGTGACTAGATGATTATTTAATCAGTCCATGAAGAGAAAAACTGTTTTTGTTTAGATCTAAGATTTAGTTTGAAAGGTCAACTTTAGAAATGTGTCTTACTGTACATCAGGTCCAGATCCAGACAGGAAGACTTTATATTTTCAAAATTAAAGTTAATTAGAAGCCTTAACCTGTAAGCGAGACCTTATACTCTGGCTTTTTAAATGTAATAGTTTCTTGACCTTGAAGCTGGACCACAAACTATATAAGATCAGAACAGGGTTTGATTAACGTTCACTGATTACCTGCCTGTTAAATGCACCAGGAACAATGTCTGATATTTGCTACTCAGGATTAGACCTAATGTTGTCGGTTATACCTAAATAAAAATGGCACAGTGATTTGCATAAATAGAGAATACACACCCAGGCAATGCATGCACGTACACACACACACACTCATTTGTATGCTCATATGCAAATGCACACACACAAACACGCACGCACACACACGCACGCACATACACACACACACACACACACACGCGCGTGCGCATAAAGTCAAAAATCCTGGAATGTTGCAAAGCTGATGATTTTCTAATGAATGGTTTCATTGGCCATGGTGCGGATTAGTGTAAAGGGATTGGAGGGGAATATTTACATGGTTTTAATGATTCCAAAACTTTATATTTAGAGGTTCGCCTTATCAGCTCCAATCATCGGCTTGGAAAACAAACCGCCGAGTCGAGCGACGGCACAATTACACGGCCCTGCCACGCACACGTTGGTCTGTCGCCTCTGACAGCATCTGTACAGTTAATGTGTAACATATTAAAACGTCTCAGTGAGAGAGCAAGAGATGAAAGACTAAGGGAAAAAAAACTAAACACTTTAAAGTCGTGAACCCATCCAAACATTTTAACACACACGCTTATTCGTTTTGCTTTTCTAAATGAAGGGAACAGGAGGCTTCATGTGGACATATAAAACCCCACTTACACTTCTCTAAATGTTATTCCTCAGCTGGAAATGCTCTGCACACACACAGCATGGACGTGTTGTAGATGTCCTTGATTGCTGACAAGCTGCAGTTCTATTAGTGGCAAAGCTGTGACGTGCTCTGCAACGTTTTGCAGAAATTCTGACAGGTCAAGGACTGGCTTCAAATTCAGAACTGCTGCATTATTACAAAGAGTAAGAGGTACAATAATCGTGTTAGTAAGTCTGAAATTCCACAAACCCTGGCAGATGTCATGGGTAACTTCTTTTTGGTATTGCAGGCACATGAATCTGTCAGTTGTGCATATTAAACAGCATCGAGTCATTCTAGTTGTGCCATCCAATGAATCCACTGCACACACAGGAATCGAAAAAAGACCATGAAGCATTAGACTCAAACACAGAAAGAGAAACATACGCAGGAGCTCTAAAGTAGAGGTGCCGCAGCAGGAAGCGAACAGCAAACAGACGTCATATTTAGTAGCTTCATTAATGAATATCTGAGCTGAGCCGGGTGTCTGGTGAGAGCAGTGGGTCAGGACACTGTGGTGAAGGTTTTACAGCGATGTAAACTGAATGCCTATTGTTTATTAATTTAAAAAAACCAATATGTTTCTTAAAATAGTAATAATATGACGTATGTATGTGAATATTTATTAGTCCACATCAATCTCTCACAAAACTGTGAAAAATCAATGATTACATTTAGATATAAATAGCATTATAGACTATAATGTGCACAGTCTATGATGATGTGTTACTGAAACAGGTTGTCTGAGCCACGTCAAAATGCAAATTGTGTGAGTACAATCCTTTTCCTCAAAATATGATCATTTTAAGCTGCTGGTACGATTCCTAAACATTTAAGATTTGATGGAGAGCAGGTTAGAGGGAGGGCTAAGAGTGGAGTGGATAAAGTGCCAGCTTTAGTTGCATGTTGTGGCTTTAAAGTCGTTTTACTAGGTGGAAATGAACCAGATCTTAATCACAGGGGCGTCAGATGAGAAAAATAAGCTCATTTTGACATAATGGGTTGTTTTGGAACTTGAGGACGAACAACTTATTTTGACATTTTGTTTTAAGTAAGGGGCCCGGGGTCCCGGGGTCGGCGGGGTGCCTTTCTGTGTGGAGTTTGCATGTTCTCCCCGTGTCTGCGTGGGTTTCCTCCGGGTACTCCGGTTTCC
>JAUYWH010000020.1:20588345-20609308 GCA_034779795.1 Ctenopoma multispine | reverse complement strand
GTGTGTGTGTGTGTGTGTGTGTGTGTGTGTGTGTGTGTGTGTGTGTGTGTGTGTGTGTGAGAGAGAGAGAGAGACACAGAGAGAGAATATGAGACGTGAGAGTAAGCTTGTGTGTGTTTGTTTTGTATATGAGAGCGAGCGCGTGTGTTCACATTTCCCTCTCCTCCACACCCCTTCTCTTCCCCGTCCCCGCCACCCCCTGTCACACAAACACACACACACACACACACACACACACACACACACACCTGTGTGAGTGTTTTCAGGTGTATTTGGTTTGGTTGGGAAGGAGGGAGTGGAGTTTGCAGTATTATCGCCCTGAGAAACCTCTGATCTCTAAATGCACTCGCTAAAACCCTGCTGCTTGGAGGAGGGTTTACACAGACGCAAACATACACACATGCCAACAGGTGTGTTGTGCCCAGTGTGAACACTGATTTGCTCACACAGTGAGTGTGAAACAGTGGAGGAGGATTGGTTTGTGTGTGTGTGCAACTTGATGATGATGAGAATTACTGAAAAGGTTTTCTTCTTGTCGTAGCTGCACTGGGTCTAATCCTGCCTGCTGACAGAGCCTCATCCGCACCACTTCCTCATGTACACCCACACATACACACACTCATAGCAGCTGGCCCAGGCTTGACACAAAGGGTTCAGTCCTTAATTGGCTGGTTATGCTCTTCTGTAGTTGAAAAATTCCTGTGACACCAACATGTTTTGCACTTTGTATGTTTATTGAGTGAAGAACTGAGACTCTCCTGTGCACACATTCTTACCACGCAAAGTATTTAACATGTGCACATATTAAAAACTAGTGTAGTGTAAGGGGGAGTTCAGTTGTCCTTTTCTCTTAATGAAGTTGCTGTATGTTTCTACAGAGATGATTCCTGGATTTACCGGTGACTAACAAGCTGGATAACAAGATATAACATGTAAGAAAACCTTGGAAAGCATTTTCGCACTCAGTTTAGATTAAGGCAGACACTCAGAACAGACCTTAAAATGATTCAAACCTGCCAAGGTTTAATCACTTTAACCAACATTTACAAAAGATTTATTGTCGTACAGAACCAATGAACACAATTCTGAGTAAATGCAGCAGTAAATCTACTGAATAATAAAAATAACTCAGTTAAAATAATAATAAGACAGATTATTACAGGGTGAGTTTTGAGTTTAAACTTTAGCATTCTTCCCATCACCAGTTATTTTTCTCAGATTTTACTGTGCATCATTTAACAACCAGCCCAGTATGGAGGAGTCCTGCGAACTTCCTCATAGCTACAGATAACAGCACACGTTCACTTTGGTCTTTACATATTGTATCAGTCTGAGCCGTCAGAGTATGCAGTCATCTGGAAAACTCTACAACTGTTACCTTCCTCCTCTGTCAACACCTCTACCTAACAGTATTGTGGGCATACACACACCCACATGCAGACACACACATGCACACACACATAAACAGCCAGAAAAGACATAACAGGGGGACATGCATGCTTGCACACACACACACACACACACACACACATAGACCAGAGCATCAGAAGAAGGGAGGGTACATCCTTCAAACTGATGCTTTTCAATATATTGAATAAGATGGAACAGGGTTAAAACAGGATGTTGTTTTTCAGTGAAACCATTAGTTAAACTCCAATAAACTGTCTGCAGCTGTGACCATCCCCGATGCTGCTGATTTTACCATCTGAAATCTAAATAGATAAATTGACAGCAATGGATTTACTGAGAAAAATATTTTAAAATTCTTTTAATTTCATATCATTGATTGGAATTCAGTTAGGTTTTGCAGCTGGGATAAAGGTTGAATATAGATTTTGTAGATGTCAACAAACTGTCGCATGTTTACACCAACCCTGTCTCTCATGAGTTACATTACTACGTAATCAAAACAATGAGCTGAAAGAATCTAAAACGCTCACTAGTTAAATCTCAGTGGGTTTGTCACTAAAAGCAACCACACACAGCACATACGTATTTTCAATTTTTAAAATAATGATGTGTGCAGCTTCAACGAAATTACAACACAAATAATAAATTACTTTCTTGGCAATGGCAGACTCTAAAAGGGTTAAAAAATACATCTTGACATCTTTTCAAAGAAGGATTTTTTTTTCAGCAGCTTCCAACCCCTTCACCCATATTTCCGATACAAAGACATCTCCTCTAAGTTAAATTTTCTTCAAGGTTATTTTTCATGAACTGTGAAGAGCTTAGAAATAGTCTGTAATCACTAGCAGATAATTATTTCCATTGATTATTCATTCTGTGGTACAAAGAACAACATTTGTTCAGCCCTGAGGATTTACTCTAGCACAATATAAGGTTATCAAATGTCAAATACATTTTCTGCATGAATAAATTGTATTTTCAGAAGGAAATTAAAGTAAAGAAGTTGTTAACCTAGGCTGAATTCAAGGCTATTGTAAACAATATGGTAACTGATTAATACTTATTGTCTCTGTTTTAGCTCATTTTTAGTTTTCTGAATATTGTCTTTGTTTGCTTTTCTATAATTCACATGGTTTTTACAGACGTCCTGGAAAAAGCAGGTTGCTAACCTCGTGGCACATCACCAGAGTAGTGAAAAATAATGAGAACATGAGGCAAAGAGGAGGAGGAGAAGAGGGAAAATTCCACATGTGACTAAGGCAAAGTGAAGGCTTAGGTAGCTCACCGGGGCACAGCAAGACATGTACACACACAAGCCCTCACACCGATACATGCACACACCAAGGCATGCATGCAGATAACTCGGAGTGTTGACTAAGTCATTAGGAAATCCTGGAGTGGCGAACAAAACCTAAAGTTTTCACTCTGAGTGGATAAACAGTGATATGCTGTTGAACCTATCAGCATTTGCACATTGGTAGTATTCCCTGAAAATAAGTACATACATCAACTTTACTGCTATGGGTTTTTGCTTCAACAAGTAACTAAAGGTTTAATAGTTTGTGGACTGCAGTGGGAATCGTTAAAGAAGGTACTACATTTATCAATACATACAGCAGGAGTTAAGTAAGAGTAAGAGGAAGCATAACAAAGCACAAATAAACACATTATGTTACAAATAAACACACAAGGCATCGTGAATATTAAGACGCCGTGGTGTCAGAGTAACCAACGTTTGAGTCCTGACTTCAAGGATAAACCTCTTTGCTGCTCCACATTTAATGACTTTACTTTTCATTAGTGCTCCGCTGCTTTCAACATCTGCCCATCTTCAGATGACTCCTCATAAAAACCTGTTTCTACTATGGAGGTCACAGAGGTTGGGACAAAGAAAGTCACTGAAATAAAGTCTGGAGAAGCAGCTCAGTGCACGAAAAGTAAAGGTTTAATCAATTAGAGACCTCGATATTTGTCCACATCATTCCTAAGCAAGTAAAGGACAGAGAGAAAGAGGGGAAAAGGAAATTAAGAGCTTTCTCTACTTGTCAGTGGAGCAAACAGTAAAACAATGAAGATAACAACAGAGCAGCTCATTCGAGGAGAGATTCTCCAGATGTGCTTCTACTGAAGCTACAGTGAAATGTATAAAACCAAAACACACATGGTAGTACTCCAACATGCTTCTGACTTTGTAATCAATCTCAGTTTCTTAGAGAAGGACGGTCATTGATGGGAATGAAAGGTGAAATTGAATTATTTGTGCACTTTGCATAATCATAATCCAGAGAATGAAGTGTGTTTTTAAGTCTTTTGACGAGCTGCTCTCAACAGTCTACTTTGTGGCTCAAGGGCTGTTACTGTACTGTAGCTGCACATAACTCGCTGTTTAACTGTATTTTACACACACACAGAAACTATTTAGAGAACAGAAGGTTTCTGTAAATATCCCTTTAATCGGCCTAATGAAAACACACGCAAAACACAACCACAAGCTGTACCATAATAAGCCATTAAATATGGATTATGGAGGAACTACCCTGAGGTTCTTTCTCTCTCGCTCTCTCTGGTGTTTAATATTGGGTTGTTCAGTCAGTGAGAGTGAGAGTTCACACACACACAGCTGTAATTAGCAGCTTAGGCAGCCAGCCAGCTCTGTAAATGCACTGTGATATGTGTGTGTGTGTGTGTGTGTGAGAGCACGCTGGCAGTGATGTATACATGCTTTTTTTCTATCTGACTGTGTTTCCGCGAGCTCACAGGTGTGCATGTTTGTGCATACGTGTGTGTGTGTGTGAGGTGAGTCACCTAGTTGTGCGTGGGTGTTGTGTTTGTCTTATCTGTGTGCTGATGGAGAGCTGAGGTGCTTGGAAACGGGCTGTGACGTGTATGTGTTTGTCTGTGTGTGTGTATGGGTAGGGTGATTGCTCTCTAACACCTGGTATTAGCACCAGTAATCCTCATACCACATCATACTCACGCACCAGTCCCATGCAGATCACATTCAGCTTTTCCTCTGTCCTGCTTCTAAGTGTTTCACAACTCATACTTGGGGAGAGGAGGTGGTGCTGGTGGTGGTGGGGGTTAAGGTCAGGGAAAATATTCCTGCAGAGAACTTGCAGGTTGCATCAATTATATGTTTAGATGCATTTCTTACTGTAAGCAAAAGTGGACATACTGTACTGTACTACTGATACTAGTCCATAGTTTCAGACGGTTACAGACTGCTGGGTGGTTCAGTGTTACATACAGTTTTTGTACTGAGGCTGTACATCACATCAGTGTTAGATAGAAAAAAAAAAGAGTGTTGCTGGCTGGAGGAACAGCATTAATTCCTAATGTATTCTCTAAACAACAAAACAAGCTCTTAAATCATAGCCAGGTGCCAACTACCGCAGCTGGAGGTTGAAACCAATGCAGAAGTATTAAAGTGTAAAGATCTTGGCTCCAAGAAACTTCTTCAAACAAACTTTTAGGAACACTAAGTCAATAATTTTTCCCGGGAGTCATTGTGGTCTTAATTGCTTAATTAGGGCCCTCTAGGCCTACTGGTGGTAATTTTTGAAGTTATTGCCCCATTGGTAACATTTTAGGGCTTAAAGAAGTCTTTGATGTCTGGTGTGTGGCCGTTGACTGACAGGTTTGCTCGCCTGTTGTGTTCAAGAAGCTTTCAGCAACAGTATTTCTCTCCAGACAAACGGTTCTCCTGTAGCTGTGTTCATGGACTTACACTAATGACACCCTCAAAGAATGAACAGTCTATCTAGCCCCGTCAAACGTGAAGAATTGTCTCTGCCTCTAAAACCCGTGATCGGCCACAACATTAACACCACCTGGTGGTATTATACATATTATATATTGTACATATTGTCCTGTGCTCAGGTGAGAAGTGTAGTGGACACTCTGCTCTATGTTTTACTGACATCTGATATCTTTTGATCACAATCTCTCGCTCTGTTTTATTTTAGAGAAACCAGTTGAACAAAGCCTGATTCAGTGTTACGCAAACCTTCATTTGCCTCATTGCTTAATCGCCCTACTTCCACATGAGTCCATCTTTCACTCCGTCTCTCTGTCGGCCAGTCGGTGTGGCCTGTCCTCCCCTATTGGATTTGCACTTTCAATAATTGATAGAGGAGGTATTTTGTAAAGCTAAAGGCCAGTAATCCCTGGTGTCAAATTCAAAATTAGTTCTTCTCTATTATTAACATCCCTGAGGGCAACAGGTTAATAAGAGGAAGTCGATAGATAGATAGATAGATAGATAGATAGATAGATAGATAGATAGATAGATAGATAGATAGATAGATAGATAGATAGATGGATAGATGGATAGATGGATAGATGGATGGATGGATGGATGGATGGATGGATGGATGGATAGAGTTCTCTTTGGTGCTGCAGTGCAGCTCTTAACATCATCTTGTCCACCGCCACTATTGAAAGAACTCAAGGACAAGACATTATGGGCTTTTCAATTACCCTTCAACCAATCAGGTCTGATCACATCGTTCGTGCAAAAAGGCTCATATTGATTTTCAGACAAATACTGTACGTACAGTAGCCTTGTGCTGGAGACGGCCTTGGTTTACAGTTAAGAACAAGCAAAACAGAACTGCTGGGATTCAATGGTTTATTGTTATTACAGTGCAAAAAAAACCACATTGTCCTTTGAGATACTTTTGTACCTAACCGTCTTATGAAACTCTATATATGCTTAGGAGTTTACTTTGTTTTGTTCCTAGCATTGTCTCGTTATCTTTAATGTATAAATCTTGTGTACATTTCTACACTGTTTCTGTACGTATAAGACTTCAGGTCCCATAACGGGACAGACAGTCATTGGTTGTAAGGCCAACTGAGCCAAAGCCGCATGAGAGTTTTCAAAGTACACATCACAGCAAGATGTTCTGGTTGGGCCCTTTCTGTGCGGAGTTTGTATGTTCTGTCTCCCGTACAGTTTGTTTGATTAGCAACTCTAAATTCCCTCGAATGTGAGCGTGGATGGTTGTTTGTGTCTCTACGTGTGTCAGCCCTGAGATAGACTAGCCATACATACCTTACACATGTGGATTAGACAAAGCATTAATAATTAACTTCAATAGTAAATTAACCGCAAGACCATACAGATGTTACACACAAACAACAAAAACAAAAAATGAGAGAGAAAGCCACAGGACATCCCGCCCCAGTCAGCTCTGTTAGGCCTTCTAATGGAAATCAGGCTGTTAAGGAATAAACTCTAAAGAGCCTCGTTTAAGCCTCATGGTGGAAACAAGACAGAAGACGAAGCCACAGCTGCCCCTGTGTTTGATCCAGTGAAAGCAGGCCACTTAAGTTAAAGTTGTGCAGACAAGACAGTCTCAGTGACCGTTAGTCAAGACTGAGACACCAGAAACCATGAAAACTCCCTCAGGGATAAAACAGAGAAGAGAGAGAGAGACTAGCACAAGGTAATGGTGGGAGACAGAGTGGTACGAGGAACAAAGGGGTTCATAGCTGTCATTCGTTTCTCCTTTTTTTTTTTTTTTTTTTCTTTCTATCCATTCTTTTGTCCGGAGGAAACTGTAAGAGCCAGGAGGCCCCGAGCAGCAGCTGGCAGGTAGAAAGAGAGGGAGTGAGTGAGGAAGGAGATAAGTGAGAGAGGCTGGACAAAGAGACGGAGAGACAGGCAGGGAGAGGGATGGATAGATACAGTAGGTAAAGTGAGTGGAGAGACCAGGACGTGGAGAGTTTGGCCTCACATCCAAATAACAGGTGAACGAAAATGTGAAGAAGTGTCATGGAAGAAATACTAACCATGGGGAAAAAGGAGGTTAATGTGATAAATGTATGTGGCAGAAATAATATAAACCAAATTAAACTGCCATAAAAGTTGTTTCTTTGTATAGAATGAACTCAGGACGTACAGTATATGAATATTCAGTCACACACACACACAGGGTCTCAGTTAACCAGAGTCAATAGGCTGCGGACAGACAAGCGTGATTATAGAAGATAATGTTGCTCTCACTGCTCAGTGATTCCTGAGAGCGAGATGAAATGACAGAACAATCTCGTTGTTTGTGCTCTTCAAAAACGTCTCGGTGCCAAAAACTAGACTTGCTGCTGGGTTTCTCGTTCGCTCTCTGATCTTTAAGATACAAATTCATTATTACGCAAAATGCACTACGCGTCTATAAGGCCAACATGCTTATATAATAATTATTGTAACATAAAAGTCCCACTTTTACACGCTTCACAAATCTCCACTCTTTAAAAAAACACTGTTCAAACAAAATGACACCTTGAGATTTCCCATTTGACGTAACCCAGAATATGCTGGAGCAATGCTTCGCTTTTCAGGTGAAACTTGAGTAGATAGAAAAGCCTCGTAGAAGAGGATATTAGAAGAGAACACAGTGCAGCCACAAGTTGTGAAGGTAATTATTTGCTGTCAGGTTGATCTGCTGTGGCTGAATGTGGGAACAACATGAATCAACTTGTTTCTGGTTTAATTAAGTCAGTTGCTCTCAGAAGAAAACCATCATCAAAATACTAACGATGTATTACGATGGAAACTGACACAAAACTGAAATATTTGAGGGATGGAGAGATCAGAGTCATTAACACTGGGTTTGTCACACAGCCAGAGGGTACTTTCATATAAGAAATACACATGTACCTTGTGCGCAGGACGCTTGGTTCCTCACTTTGTAAGCTCAAGTTTAAAGTCTAAAAATACAGATTAACTGATGAGGAAGTTCAGTGTCTGTGTCTCCTGTGGAGGGAAATAACATCATAGTTTGACTAATGCACTTCTGTATGTTTTCATTTAACTGCCTGCATTTGATAAGAATTGGCCTACACACACACACACACACACACACACACACACACACACACACACACAGTAAAATCAGACAGTGTTTGGACTATTAATTCTGGCTGTGTGTCAGTTGTTGGGATGCAGTTTTAATGTAGAAACAACAGATGTCATGGAGGCTTTGACTGCTCAAAAATGAATATTAGTAGAGAATATAAAGAGACACAGTTGGAGAGAGTGTGGCATTCATGGGCAAACAAACACACACACGTACGGTATGTGTACACAACGCAGGAGACTTTTCAGGTTTATGTATCCTCCACTAGAAAATGCGACATGAACAACAACAAAAACAACATGCACACACACTGAGCTGTAAACAAATATGATGACCAGTTTGTCTCAAAGCAGGTCACCTAGTCTAATGTCTCATGCACACAGCTGACTGTGTGTGTCTGTGTGTCTGTGTGTGTGTGTGTTAGTTGCTGCCAGTGCCAGTACTCCATTCACTTATACCAGGCAGGCTCAAACACTCAATCACCCGTTTATCTCGGCCTGTCTTCCCCCAGGCACACACACACACACACCCCCCCCCCCCCCCCCCCCCCACACACACACACACACACACACACACACACCACCCTGAGGAGGCAGATGGTTGTGCCACCCCTGCCAAGCAGCGTGACAACACACACACACACAAACACACACACAAATGAAGGGGAGGGGACCGTCTGTTTCAGCTGCCTCTCCTTGTCACAGAGAGGTTGGCATCAGCCGTGTCGACCATCAATCCATCATACTACACTCTCGCTCCCTTTCTCCCAGTGGGGACCCCCTTTCATGCCCACCTGTTACAGTTATATAGGAGTGAATATAGCAGGATGTAAATAACAACTCACCCCAAAAGACAACAACTAGCACAGGCACAGTTTTGGTTTACAGTTTTTAAGGGGGTTAAGATTTTGTCCACTAGTGGCACTGTAGAGCAGGATTTTGATTAGTAAGCCCTTGTGTTTGCATGTTTTCACTGTACCAGCATCAGACTTCAGATGCACCGGTTGAAAAAATAAAAAAAATGTTATAAATGAGTGAAAAAAAAAAGTCAGTTTAGTGCTAAAATGCCAGTGCGTTTCCAGCGCTGTGCTCCTGACAGTGCTGTCTAAAGAGGTCCACTGACCAGCAGCACATGTGGACAAGGCAGAATATTTTTTCATTTTCTGGACTGTGATTGTTTCATTAACTCATTTCACACTGGACCTTGGAGAGGCATGAGAATAGAGTTATGCCATGCAATTAAAAAATCAACGATGTAAGGAGCAGAAAGGTGTAAATATCTGTCTCACCAATGAATAGTTCTGTGGACAAACAACCTTGCTGTGTGGATTATTTCAGCTAAGATAGAGTCAGACAGCACAAATATTAATAATCATGTTAACCTTGGATCATTCTGCAAAACTGAGATTCAATTTGCTGCATTTGAAAATCCAGCTTCATCTCGTTATTGCTGCTGTTTATGACAATGATAAGTACGAAGACTAAAGTGTTTTTAGTTCTGAGTAAAAATGACAACTTGCAGTCTGAGGCGTGAATGATTCTCTGTCTCTATATTTCTGCCCTGTGTTAGGCTGGCGACCTGTCCAGGGTGAACCCCGCCTCCTGCCCAATGACGGCTACTCGACCCTTAAGAGGACAAGCGGTTAGGATAATGGATGGATGAATGGATGGGACTAAAGGGGAGGTGACAGGGGAGGGGGTAGAAGAGAAGAGATAAAGACGAAAGGAGGGAAAAATAAAGGTGAACTCATATGGTAGGTAAAAATGTGAAAAAGCCTGGAAAAGGATACAATGAGAGGAAAGAACATTTTAGGAACCCAGTACAAAAGGCCTCCAACTGTTGTATAAGTTTGTCTATATTAAGACTCACCAGGTTGTTAATCAGGCTGGTTAACTGATGTTCTGGTCTTTTTTTCTTGTCATCAGAGTTGCATGGTGTGCCGTGGGTGAAATTAGTCTTTTTTTGTGTGTATGTGACACAAATGCCACTTGAGTACCTGGGACAGCTCCAGACTCAGGACTGGATGGAGAGCTTGTGATCAGCAACAATGTTCTGTTGACTTCTTAGTGACAGTAATTGATTCTACACCGTCTTTCCTTTGACATGAGCTTCGATTGATTTGTGTGTGTCTAGAAGAGCTACTTTAGAAAACTCCTATCTGAAACCAGTGGTTTTCAGCAAAGCGTGATTTTTGAGAGGCGTCCATCACTGTAAAATGTTGGACAGGATGAATGAGAGAGGATGGAGAGAGTGAAAAGCAAGAAGGGTGGATTGTGTTGAGGCCTCTTGCAGCTGTTGTGCCACTTTGCCCTGAGGCTTTACACCCGTGCCCCATTACACACCCACAACACACACACACACACACACACACACACACAGAAGCCAAATAGGCCTCACAACTAACACATAAATCACCTTTTTAACAAAGAAAGTGACAACTAACCTAACGGCCAATAGAGATCGCTGGGTGAATGAATGGCAGTGTGTGCAAGTGAGCATCTGTGCATGTCTTTATATGCCTATACAGTATGTGTACATACAGCGTGTGTGTGTTTGTGGTTGAGTATCAGCTGGAAACACGGCTTGACTCTGATGAAATAGATCACCTCTCACAGTCAAACTCTTACTCATGCAACCCACACACACACCAAGTCATTCTTATCCCTGTTTCCACCTTACAAATCAACACATACTTACAGATTACCACACACACCTTAATCTCCTCCTTAATTCTTCTATGTCTCAGGCAAAGGTACAAGCCAGCAGCACCCAGATTAGATTTAGGCTGCACTCCTACAACGTGGCAGTCTTAAAAAATACCAACACACAGCAAAAAGAAATTAAAAACCAAAATACTGAGTCAACCGTTTGCATCAGATTTGCAAGAAAATCCAACATGATTACACAGTGTCAGGAGTGTAAGGTGATATTTTCTGCATGGGACACAAAATACCAGACCGAACACATACGCTGTAAGTTGCTGGATTTAACTACACTACACTATTTCACCAGGCCAATGTTTGCGAGTCAGATTCCCACACATCAGAGAGACACACAGATTGCTATCGAAAAGTTTGTTTTCTACTTAATAATTGCTCTCAACTGTGTGACCACGTTGCCAAACAAATGATTTTAAACACATTGGTCAGACATTACGCTACATATCAAATTTGATTTACCCTTTATGATAATATCGTAATATTTTGCACAGGAATTTCTGCATTTGCAAGATGTGTGTGTGTGTGTGTGTGTGTGTGTGTGTGTGTGTGTGTGTGTGTGTGTGTGTGTGTGTGTGAGCACGACAGGACCACTAAGTCCATCAACAAAAGGGTCCAGTACTGGTGGTGTGGTCTCTTCTCTGTCTATCTCAGGTAGAACACGTTACTGCTAATGCCCTCTAAGATCCTTGCAACGCTATCCCACAAGCCCCCTCTCTCTCCCACAATCCTCTTTGCTCTTTGGGTCTCTAAGCACCTTGGCGTAGGGAAGGTGGCTCGGTGTGGATTGTCTTAATCTCTCCTTTTCTTCAGAAAGGCACTAAGCCAATACCAATGTCACTCTTCCTATCACTCCAAAAACCAATTGGTCACAAGGATATATATTTTTCCCACTCTGTGTCTCTTTCTCCCACCTCTCACCTCTCTCTCTCTCAGCTTCCCCTTTCTTCGCCCCTTTCTTTTTGTCAGTGAGTTTAGTAAACTTGTTGGCGAAGGCAAACTGAAAAAGACTGAAACACTTTTTTTTTAATAACATCCAGGTGGTGGATGATCTAATGGTTTGTGACATTAGCAAAAGCTGTAAGTTTACATACAATTATAATCTTTGTTGTGTCGTACATTTATTTTAAATTGATCAGATCGATTGATCAGACTCACCCTGCCACTTTTCCAGTGACAGCTGGGACAGACTTCTACAACCCCACAACCCTTAAAGGGAAAAGCAGTTAAGATAATGGATGGATAGATATTATATATAAATATATGTAAAATGGACTGAAATGAACTAAAGATCAAAACCCTAAATCTTCCAGTTACAAAATGCTGAATCCCTTTTGGCAGCAATTACTGTATAACTTTGAATCAAGCTTTGCACATCTGGATTTGGGCACTTTTCCCATCTTCCTATATAGATTTGATAGGAAGTTTCTGAACTACCTAATTTTAGGTCTAGCCACAGATTTTCTCTGAGGTTTAAATCTGGATTTATCTGGGCCACTTAACGACAGTCGTTAACATTGGTTGTACGCTTCAGTAACTGCTGAATGATGAACTGTGCTCCTAATCTTGACGTGTGCACTCTGCACATCGCTGCAGAAAACATCTGATGCTCTGCTGAAGTGGCCGAGTACCTAATTATTCAGTTTGGTCAGATGGGCAACCACACAAATTGTAATCATGGAGGTCTACATCTTCTTGGAGTTAATGGTTTGGTTTCGTCATGACATGCAGTGCGAATTGGGAACTGGAACTGGGAACATAGCACTTTTATGAGAATAAAGTAAAAGGGTTCAGCATACTTTCAGAAACTTCTGTACTTGTGCTGAGGTCAATCCAAGGTTGCACGAGTCAACAGTAAATTAACACAACTCTACAAACAACAACAACAAACTAATGTTTTTCTTCGCTTGGACCAGTAAATCCTGTGCCTGTCTTTTTGTCTCCTGTGTTTTGGGTTTTTTGGGATGTTTTTAGCACAGCTGCTATTAGTCTTCATGTTAATCCCCTTGGAGAATAAACTCATTAGAACATTAATCACTGCATTTTAATTACCTCTCTCTCTCTCTCTCTCTCTCTCTGTGTCTTTCTCTAATTCAATCCCATTTCAGGACAAACCACCAGTCACTGAAATCACAGGGGAAAACTTACAGTAAAACGAATACACAACTCAGCTGACCCAGCGGCTACAGCACGTACTCTTTGTTTTTACCACCACAATTTGAATTGATCCCAAACAGGTGATGAAATGAGCGGAGAATCTGGCTCTTGTCCTGTACCTTCATGGCTCTTCACGGTTTAATCTGTGCTCGGTCACTCCGTTAGTCACATAAAACTGCATTTTTTTTGTACAACATTTGTGATATGGTATAAAAAACTCAAGAGCGTGAAAAACTTTTATAGGCACTGTACATGTAGGAAACCCAGTTCTTGCTGTGACAGGAAAACAGCTCCAAAGCTTGGGAGTGCTCAGGTAATGATGTGACTCAGGATCTCTTGACCGTCTTCAAACACTGAACCTTGAACAACTATTTAAACAAGGTTTTGTAGCTACAAAATATTTCTCCTACTACTTGTGGCCTTCTTCTCACCTTATGATTACTCGGATACTGTTTTTGTTGGTTGGTAGTTTACAACACATCTGGCAATATTATATAAGGCAGTGTCAAGCTGTGTCCCACTAAACAGACAAAAGAGCACCACCTGCTGAAACTCACTTTACTCACTTCATTTATTTCTTACAGTACTTTAAATTTGATGTATTAGTAAGCCGGGCTATCTTCCAAGTTTGAATTTAAACACATTGGGACATCTATAATTATGAAGTTTATGAGCGATGTTTGCATTTTGCCAACAGTTTGAAGTTTTAAAGTGTGTATGTGTGTGTCAGCTGAAGTGACACTTCCCACTAACAGGCCAGAGCAGGCTCTGAAAGCTGGGGGGAGAGGAGGAGGAGGCAGGAAGAAGGAGGATGGCAGTGAGGCGTGGAGGTGCAGCACCCTCACAGTCGCACGGGACCACACAACAAGACAACAAACCCTCTCTCTCTCTCTCTCTCTCTCTCTTTTTCTCTCTCCATCTCTCTGTGGTTCTGTCTGTCCCTCTCAGCTGTTGAAAGTGGAAAAAGAAACGTAGGTTTTCATATTCTGAGTGCACCTCCACTGATAGCACTTGATACCCAAAGCATTTACTTGGCTTAACTTTCTAAGACCGTCACTTTAAGTGTGTGTATGTATGTGTGTTCTGGGTGGGACTCTTTAGCTGTCACCTACACAGAACCCATGATACAGGGTCTTAGCGGCTGCTACTCATGGCTGAATGCACAGAACACACACACACACACACACACACACACACACACACACACACACACACACACACACACACACACCAAGTAGCGTTGACAGGTGGAGGTAAACGGAGCAGAACTCTGCTAATCCACCTCTGCCTGAGAGAGACAGAGCAAGAGGTGAGGTAAGACCAGGATGACGTTGGGTGTAATGGTGTTTTCTTAAACATTAATTCACACATCATTATAAGCGGCTGTGGAGTCGAGTATTGCTTCCATTAATTTATGGCGAGGTGACACCTTTTTATTTTATGCTTCTTGGAAAGAAAAGATGTGTAACAGGCACTGAACTGGTATTAATTTCAGTAACATTCAGTATGGAGTGGAAACTAACTAACATGCATTCTAGGCACTTTGCATAAAAAAAAACAACCCTGTCTACTGAAAATGTACTTTCTATGCAATTAAATAATCGCAATAACGTATTTGTAATACATTTCATTGTTGATTACAACAGATTAAAACTGCTTCTAATATTGTCACCAGTGACAACAGCACTAACGCAACATTTTGTTGCTGCACTTCAACCTCACACAGGTGTTGGATGTTGAAAAATCACTGATCTGTGCGGAAGAGAGAGCATAGATCATCCATGTTTGTGCTAATGTATGGATAGAAACAACACAGATCCATGAGTACATCAGGAAAAAGAAGGGAGAAGGAGGGGCGAGAACTGGAACCATCATCCTCAGGTAAAACCAATTCTTTATGGGGCTGGCATCGGGGGAAAGATGTTCTTAAACCATACAAACATTCAGTTTAACAAATCAAGTACAAGTACAGTAAGCTAAATGCAATGCTAAAGAGGCAAATGTACCCGTTAACTGTTGAAACAAGCAGTTACAGAACATACTGCACAGTATGTGTCCAGTAAATGGTACACACACCATATGTGGAGTTAATCCGTACTTTAAGGTTACCTAAAGGTGACGTGTAGGAGAGAAATGAGGTTTTTAAAAGGCTACCTGTAGAGCAGGATGTGACAAAACCACATATCTCAGCGAGCGTATACGCGAGTGTCAGACTTCTGAACACGCCTACACAAATAAACACGCACACACAGCTGGAAAGGGCAGCCAGGGTAGATGTTATCGTGCCAGTCTTGTGTTGTTTCTTCAGGTGCTTTTACAGCAAGTTAGACCATGCAGCCCGTCTGCCCTGTCTGCCCCCTGCACACACACACACACCTTCCATCTTTGATGTCTGTACATTTAGCTCAGTATCTTGGAGGCAGCTGATGAATATAATTCCTCACCTTTTCCCTATTTCTACTTTCTTCTGTATTTTGCTTATTCTTCTCCTCGTCTTACTCTCTCCCCCACATTCCTCCTTCTCATCCTCCCTTTTTTTTCCTCTTCATTCAATCATACCTCCATCCCACCTTCCCTCCTGTTGTTTTAAGTGAGTGTCATCAAGCTCACAGATGTTTAGCACCATTTCACTCCTTTTTTATCTCGCTCTCTCTCTTTCTCACACACACACACACACACACACACACACACACACATACACACACACACACAAAGAAAAAGCCGGTGGAGTAATCATGTCATGTAAATTACCCAGCATAAAAAGAGGCCTCTTCACCTGCAATCAGCCTCATGATGCTTCAGTTCAACCTGCTTTCAACAAGAAACTTCTCTCTGCAAAGTGAAGGTGGAGGCACATTTCCTGCACATCCAGGAATGTAGTTTCCAACACGTTGTTCAGCTGTCTCTATGTTAATCTTACGCCTTTACATACTGTTGCTGTTTTGCATCTCATCTATAATTCGAAGTGGTAGTTTGTGAACTTGACACCGTGATCAATAACATCTTATGATTACTAATCAGATGCTAAAAAAGTGACTAACAGCTATTCTATTCTGATTCAAACTCTACACTGTGCACCAAATTCCCCTTGATGGCACAATACGACAACTCTGTCGCGTCACAGATGCTCACATCAGTAGCAGCATTGTAGAGGATGTAAGCAAAGGTCTCAAGATAACCTACAACTTCCTGTCACTCTATAATGAGTTTTACTTAGATGCCAACATCGAACAATCGTTTTTCGGGAGAAGGTGCCAGTTTTCAAACAGGGGATATCTTTCATTTTAGAAGGAAACTCTTTACCGTTTGTGTCTCAGGCTGCTGCCAAATCCAGTCAGGCTTACTGTACTTTACCTGCCACTGGCCATAATGCATGTGCAGCTTAACATGTGACAGGCTTGGAAAGCATAAATAAGGATTAGCTGTTTGTCATATGTGGTATATAGAATAGTTGCAGCATGTCTCCGTTGAATATGAAATGCAACTCAGCTTTTAATGTCAACTGGAAATGGCTAGAACATGGATTAAAAAAAAAAAAATCAAAGTTACACTTTACAGAATTGTTGGGGTTTTTTTTGGGGGGGGGGGGGGATTTGGAGGCTGAAACACCAGATAACTACATCACACAGTATAATTAGAAATGTATTTTCTATGCATGTCAGGCCTGCAGAACATCTGTGTTTTCCAGTTTCATAGCGCAGCAAGACTCCAGAGCCCTGGAACAGGTGGAGGCTCCATGTCTGACTGCTGCAGGGGAACAAACCTTCAACACACTGGTCAGCGGTGTTCAAAATACTCTTCATCACCAATTAACAGTCTAAAATATTTATTGTTAATGCAAATATTCTCAAAATACTGTATTCAAATCCATTCAAAGAAGTGACACTGTCAGGCTCTCCTGGCATGCACATTTGATACTGAGACACTGAGACATCACAGATGGGGGCAGTTGCAGACAAAACTCTCTTCACAACTTTCCACTATTCATATAATGGTCCATAATTTTGGACAACATGCACCACTAATATTTGCAGAGATTTCATAAAATTAATGTAATCTACTAACTGCAGTTACCCTGTTGCTTTTAATGAGTGGACAGTGCATGGGCCTCACTTTCTCTCTTTACATCCCTTTAGATGTTCCTCATATCTGTGTGCAGCCTACTGTACGTTCCCATGTTGCACACAAACCCCAAGTGTCATCTAACTCACATGACCTGAGACATCCACCAGCTGTGTATCTCTGTCAAACACACACTCACACAAACTCTTACACTTAAATTCAGGCTCATTCACCTGGGTGGGCCTGTCTGTCTGGCAGCAGTGTGAGGATTAGACAAGAGATTAGACTGACAAAACACACACAACAACAGGAGGAAGTTGGGGTTGTGCGTGTGTGTGTGTGTGCGTGCGTGAGATGGGGACTTGTGCGTATGTACTCACACATGCGTGTGTACCTTTCGTGTGTGAGCATTGCTTAGCCTTGGAGGAATCTCCTAGACGAGTCACTCTCTTCCTCTCCTCTAAATCATCCAACCATTCAAGTCAAATCTTTTAATAATCCTTTCAGTTAACAGTGCATTCCATTCAAATCTGGCATTAAAACTTTATGCTAACTGTGCATTCCATTCAAGTCAACTCACACAAAATGATATTACACTGAACCCCAGACAGGAAATGGTAATTGTTTTTCACAATGTTCAGACGTACCCGATACCAGCTCCCAGCTCTCGGCCTAATTTTAGACTTTAATCCTGGTTCAGAACGCCCAGTCCTGACCCACCCTGAGTCTGACAGTTCCCTCGGGTTCAACAATGACATCAAAATATAGGTTTGGTCCCTCAGAGTTGATAAACCACTTCAGGTTAGTGCTGTCTGAGGCAACAACAGGAAGACAGAGTTGGCACCTAGACAACGAATCTAAAGGTCAAACGTGCAAATGAAGCTGGCAGTAAATCTAAAGAGTTAACAGTTTATAGTGTATGTGACAGAGTGATGAGAAAATGACCCTGTGAGCAGTGCTGTTTTTATGAATGAAACTCTGGGTGTTATTGCATGCACGTAAGGCAGCGTGGGAAATATTCCCACTAACTTTGTCACCCTTCAGGTTTGTGGTTTGCATGACGGCAGTTTGTGTGAAACAACGCCAATGAGTTTCCAAAGATGCTGTTAACATAACAAACATTTCCGCCAAAAGAATCTACAGACTTGCACAGCTGGTTCCATGGGCACAGAAGCAAAAATAAGTTGCATACGATTAGGTTATCATGACCAAGGGCCCTCCGAGTACTTACAGTGGTTGTCTAACCATATCATGTAAATTACTCAGCATGCAAAGAGGCCTCTTTACCTGTAATCACCCCCATTATGCTTTGGTTCATCTGCTTTAAACAGAAGCATATAAACATGAATCTTTAAATGAAGCAAACCTTCTGTGTTGTTGCATGGACTTATTAAGTACAGCTCTGAAGAGACGTATGTGCCTATTAATGATGAGAACATTAAACTTAACTGTGGTAAGTACAGCAGGTAATAAAGTGGACACTTCAATGTTACGCACTAAGTCTTACATAGAAAAAAACGCAGCACCTGGATAAAAATATAATAATTAATCATAATTAATAGAATTATAATAATATAATGATGAAACAGCTGTCAGAAATTGGCTGGTTGTCTGAGTTAGTTTCATTTTCAGGCAGACTTTGATTTAAAGATGACGCAGCATTGCTCTGTAACGATCTCTCCCTCAATCATCTGCAGTCTGTTATGCACATGTGCTCCCTGGGAGAAATCGACCTGCGGAAAACTTCCGTATTATTAAAGTAGCTGAATCGTTATGTGAGTTCTGACACACTGCTCTCTCACACTGGTGTATGCAGGAATAACGTTTGGTGCTCTGGTGGTGATCCCACTCCGCTTTCACCTGAAGAATGTTGCAGGAGCGACAGTGGTCTGTTAACCTCGCGGTTGGTGGTTTGATTTCTTGGTTCCCTCTGATTCATGTGTCCCTTAACACTGAGGGGCAGCCTGTCCACAAGAACTTTCATGTGGATTAATTAGGGAAACATTTAAAAAATAATTCACTATACAATATAATTGATCAACTCCTTTAAATAAATAAATATTAAGAATTCAACTTTAACCTCTCTTCAGGTCCAGGCAGACACTCTTGCAGGTTACAAAACACACGGCACATCACACTGCATTTTTTGGGGTTAATTTTAAAAAGAGCAGGTTTTATGAAAACAGATAAACAGAGATCCCTGTGTGTACATGAGTCGGAAAGAGAGGAGTTCATGGGAGGTAACGCCGGCTGGTGCAGGAGCTCTGCTGGATGATGGTCGCTCCAGGGCTTATTTTAGTATGAGTCAGTGTGTTTGACGCTTCACTGTCAGTTGCTGAGCCTTTCAATCTGCGTGATTGGACAAAATCAGGTGGATTGAACTCATCAATGTTTTCTAACATTTAGACCACTGCTGCAAAACATTTAAAAGAGTGAAACAGGTGAGATGCCGAGCAACAGAAACGGCCAGGCCAGAGGATCTCAAGAGTTGACTGATAAATGTACCTGAACAGGTTGGATACATCAGGTCAGAGATCAGGTCAGAGCTGTCGCTCAAGATTGATGCCAGTGGAAAGTCTCATTGTCACTTTGTCAACAAACTGCAGTGAACCAGGCTCATTCCAAACTCCCTCGTCTGTAAGTGTGTGTGTGTGTGTGTGTGTGTGTGTGAGAGGCGTGGGAGGTTTACCTTGGACATTAAGTTGAGTGGTAAAGGCAGGTAAACACATTCCTGTGTGTGCGCGCTTGTGTTAGAGAGCTAAAGTAACAAAATACATTAATATCCAAATTACAGGGGACACTTTAAAAAGACAAAGTCTTGTCCTGTAGAGTTCTGATCTAATTATAAGAAAAAAAGGACTGAAGAATCTGTTACTCCGTAAAAGTCAGTTTTAAAGTTTTTTTTATCTTAAGTAAAAATAAATAAATATTGTACAACTGAACAACTTTCAAGACAAAGTTACAGAGCGTAATCATAAAAATATATTAGAACTAAAAGAGGAACTACAACAATAGCCCAAAAGATTTAAACAAAACACAATAGACATTAAAATAAATATTTAGAAAGAAATGATTTTGAATAAATAAATATTTTAGAAACTGATGAGTCCAACCAGATACTCTGATGCTGTGTGAGGCTTCACTTTTGATGCCTGCTCTGAAAAATACATGCAGGTCATGAAGAAACATGAAATAACTACTTTTACACATTGTCCCATGCAGGGCACCTTCAGTGTCCAGGTAAACTGCACCCCTGTGTTCAGACATACGTGTGCGGCTGCCCGTGCTTGCGTGTATCTTTTCAAGCCCTTTGTGAGCGTGCATTGTCTGGGCCGCTGATAGAAGTGGTTTTGGGGAGGAGCAGAAGCTTTCTGGAAGGTATTTGTCCAGAGCGAGGGTGGCTCTGCCCCGAGACTAAACAGGAGGGACCACAGGTACCTGTACACAGACAGAGGCTTAGCACAGCTCAGGAGAAACGTGACACAAACTGGACCGACGAGACTCAGCCGAGAGCAGAACAATACCCTCCTGACAACGCATCACACAAATGTGCACGTTTATGAACATAAACCTCTAAAAATTCTTAATTTTACAGTTTTTTATAGATTTTTATTTGAAGTTTAAACCAGTTTTACAAAGCCTATAATGTTGATGCTGATTCACAGATTAACAGATTCACAGACTTACCCTCTTCCATTCGACTAGCAGAGACCATCAACACTTTTAAGAAACATTTGAAAACTCACTTGTTTAAAAA
>JAUYWH010000020.1:20572080-20588245 GCA_034779795.1 Ctenopoma multispine | reverse complement strand
GCTTGTGTCTCCTTGTAAGTCGCTTTGGATAAAAGCGTCTGCCAAATGAACTAAAGTAAAGTAAAGTAAAGTAAATTAAGATTTTGATATAACCCCTGCTGTTAATGGCTGAAGTTAAAGCCCGGGAACAATGCTTCAAAAGTTTAAAACGGTTTGATTCATCTCTTTGCTGCAGGGTAAAAGGGTCAAGGAACATTCTTCCGTCCATTACTGCTTTTCCCGCACTTATCTACACCCCATTCTACCCAATAATATCCAACATTTTAATAACACGGGTGTATTTATCACCAAGCAGAGCTTCAGAAAGTAAATGCTTTTTCAAGCTTTGTCACAGAGAGGAGGACCTTGGCTGTCTTGACTTTTTTCAGCAGGTGGTTTTTTTTGCATTGTGTCTCAAGTGTTCTGTCCTTCAACGTCTATTAAAAAAGAAATCTTTCTTTCCCATACCTTTTAAGACGAAGACTTTTGCACTGAAATGTAATAATAAAGTTTACTTTTTAACCTACAAGTGTGGAATCCTTCCCTACCTTTCCTTCCCTTTCTTCTGGGGTGGTCTGCGCTGATCTCTTAACTCTGACATACCAGTCAAAACACCACAGTGTATGTGTGCATGCATGTGTGTAGAAGTGAGGGTATGATTCAGAACTCATAACAGTTAAACAAGGTTTTAACATACCGCTATTTAGGGTTTCAACCAGCATTAAGAGCGGGGAGGGTGTTATGTGGATAGAGCCACCTTTGTGGGAAAAAAATGGGATTTCTACATTTCTAATTTCATTGTGAGAATTAAATCCTCAATCTGTAGTGGAAAAATGTAAACACAATTATAACCAATCAGCCACTGGAGCTTTTCATCTTTACATAACACAGCAGTGAGATTGTTAAATAGCGTCTCCAGCACTTCCCATTTAAACCAAACCGGTTTTTATGATCATAATTTTCATTCAGTTTATTTGAAGCTAATTAACCTAAACAAAGCCTCTATACTGTTTTTTAAATTTTCTATTAATGTTTTAGATTATGTCACAATATGCTATAACTCACAGTGACATGCTGAACCCCCAGTTTTTTTTAATGAATGAACAGCAGTAGATATACAGAGATTCTGCCGTCTGTGGTCGGGTTGAAGCACTTTGATTTAGGTGAGGGTAAGATCGTGTTCTTTCCATAAACACGAGTGTAAAAACATTTCATTTACTACGAGTGGTCATTGAACTGATTGATCCAGTGACACCTTGCCAGACTAACATTTTCTTATTACATTCCTTGTTACATTATCTCGTCCCTATGAAATTTCCACCAAAACATATAATGCCTATAAAACGTATTACAGTGCTGAATCGTGGCTGATTTATTTTGCAAGAAAACAATGTCATGTGACACTGAAACCAGATCTGTACAAAGATTATTAGAAATAAAAAACTGAAAATAAAGAACTGTAGCGGCATCCACTACTTTACACAGTTAGTTCAATGGAAATTACTTTAGTATAGTGAATGTGTAAATCAACCATGATTCAAAGTGGAAAAAAAAAAAAGGTAAAATCATCATAATTGATTAATCCCTTGTGTCATCTTCTTCTCTGTGTGACAGTTTCTCTGCTTTTCTTTGGCTTTTGAGCTGCTGGTGGAATAAAACTTTGGGAACTCGGATGGTCAATTTTATTCTGTTTTCTGATGTTTTATGAACAAAAGAGTTCACAGACAAATCGGATTAGCTGGAGATGAAAACCGTCATTAGTTGCAGATCTGTTTTATTGTTATGACTTATTGCTGCGGTCGTCATAGCTACTTTTATGTAACAATCACTGCATCACTGAACGTAACACTTTTGTTTTGAAAGGTTTTCATGGACCCTGGGGCCATGAAACTTTTACTCAGCACCTTGATGACTATGCAAACTAAACTTTCAATTCAAGTGGAGAAAATACATCAAAGCAAACTATTATAACAGCGATATGTATAATAGGAAATGGGATTTGAGGTTTTAATCCCTGCCTTGGCTTGCATCCAGCACACCTGGCCAGGCTCAAACAAACACACAAACAGGATCCTCAAAGATTTACAGATACAAATTGGCAACAGAGATCACTAAACTGTTGTGTAAAGCTGGGCTCAGTCACTTCCTTTAAATACAACCTCTGTGTGGTTACAGCCTTCTGCTCCTCAAAAGAAGAAAGAGAAGGGAGGATCGCAGTCGGCAGGAACTGGAACATTTGAATGCAGACAAAAGAATGTTCAAAATGAAAGATCTTAATAAAAGACAAAGACGGTGAGAGGGAGGCAATACAGGGACAGAGAAGAAAGAAAGAAAGAAAAGAAAAGAGAAAAAGGAGAGGAAGAAATATTTTTTCTCCCAGTTGTTGACATGGTGTCATCTGCGGCTATCAGGGTTAGAAAAACACATCAGAGATTTGTTTGTTCTGCGAGAGTAAACTAGCTGGAGCTACGCCCTAACCCTGCATCGCTTTCTCACACACACACACACACACACACTGAGAATAACAAAGTGTGAGGGGCAGGTTGGCTCTTGCAGCAGGGAAACAATTTGCAGAGCAGACAGAGAGAGTGAGAGGCATTAGGAGGTTGATCTAAGGCGTGGCTCACATTCGCTTGCCTGGTCAGGTGAGGAAGGTAGTGGGGCAGAAAGACAGGCTGTTGTTCTAAATTGTTCCAACTTTGTTCTAAGTATTTCGCTTACAGCAGGTGTTTTTGCTCCAGAGTAATCCTCCCCTGGTACATCAACAAAGCTGGGAACATATGTGAGCAGGGAGGCACAGTTTTTTTAGTGGCGAGGGAGATGTTTGAAGTATCAGGCATGATATCTGTGGATTAAGGCGATGATGGCCAAACACGAAAACACACTCAGCACAATGATGATGACAATCTATCAAATGTAGTGGTTTTGGAGTCCCCTGAACTATCATCACCATATTCACAGTACCTCGGTGTACTGATAATGCTGTTTTAACAATCATTTATCAATTTGAACTTATAACCAGCCTTACAGTAGTTTGGTACAATGACAGGAGATATACTCAGATCTTCAACTAAAACAAAAATGTTAGGGCAGCTCGGTGGTATGGTGGTTAGCACTTTTCTGCGGGCACTCTGACTTCCTCCCATCATCCAGACACTTGCAGTTAATTTAGGGTTAATTGGTGACTCTTAATTGCCCATAGGTGTGATCATTTGTCTGTACTACGTCAAAATATTGGTAACAGGGTACTTTTATTGTAAGCTTTAACCAAAGTAGAAATATATGAAAATCTAAATATAATTCGCACTCTATGTGCTCTACAATTTCAGACTTGCACATTATTATATCAGTGGATTATAGCTATTAATGTAATGATGTAACTATCAGCATTATTTTAATGGTGCAGCTGGTAAAGATTTGTAACTACTGACACACATACTGCTGCTGGATTCACACAAATATTACATCATCAGATTTAGTTGATAATCTTTTGTATTAGTAATTTCAAGCTACATATTAAGTAGTAGCTGTCAGATAAGTATAACAATAAGTACTTTAAAGGTTTACCCAAAAGACGAGCTGCGTATTAAAAGTGTGTGTGGAGTTGCTTTTCACTGGTGGGTGGACAGCAGCGACGTAGAGTATGGAACAGGATGTTATAAAGATCGGATGTCACACCTATAGAGTTTGTCCTATTCAAAACACAAAACACAGAGCACTTACGTCACCAGGTCACAGCAACCACAGCCTCAGTGGACCATAAGTGACGTCACATTTCAGTTTTTCAATGGCTGACGTTAGTTCATTGTTTTTGTTTGAATTTGTATTCTTTAGCACCAAGTAAGATATAGTGTATCAGAAACATATTAGAATCCCAAATGTTAGTTAGGATACATGGCGTCCATGTGATGACAATAAATGTATTAATTCAAACTCAAAGGACTCAGTGGAGTTGATGCTGATGAAGTTATTTTAGTTTTTTCTTTATTTTTAAATAAATATTTAGAGGCCATGTGATAAAAACAGTCAAATGTATTTACAGTATAAGTGAGATGATCTTCATTTCTAGAATTAGATTAGCTACATCAACACATACTGTACACACATACACACGACATATTTCTGTGTGTGAGTGACTGGCTAACATCCTCTAACCCTCTAATAAGCTTTACTGATGTCACTAATACTGTTTGAGAGGTATTAAAACACTCGACCTGTGTGTGTGTGTGTGTGTGTGTGTGTGTCATTGGTTCAGTATACTGTCTGTCTGTGTCAGCCGAGCAAATGTAAACACCGTGTTACACCCTCATTATGATACTGTTAATCCCCTCACATAAACATATTCTGAGTATTCTCCGTATTTAAACTATGTAAACATACATTAATTCGCAAGACTATTCCAAGTCTAGCAGAACGTGTCTGCTGTGTTTTTACATAAGGAGCTGTGTGTGTAACATAGATGTGAGGACGCACAGTTTTTTTTTCAGAGCCACGTATCTATTATCTATTTATTAGTTTTTAACTGCAGACTGCTCGATAGTGGAAAGACGATTCTCTAATTCAAAGAGAATAAGTATTTGACAGTTAATCCACTTGTACCCTCTTGTGTTATTAAGACTCCTTGGCGTGACACTGCTTATACTGACTCTGCACGTCTTTTGAGCTGCAGTTGTCTTGTTTGTGCACACGGCATCAACAGGTCTGTTAGGACAAAATCTTGAACATTTGTGTGATTTTTGTGTATTTTTTAAATAATAAATAAATCACTGCTCTTGTCCTTGAACAGAGCCCCCATCTGAAAGTGACACTCTCCACGCTGAAGATAACACCTGAAATTAAATGAAGGGAACTCTAACTGAGACATCACATTTTCCTGTGGCCTTGGAGAACAACACGGGGAACGAAAGCGTCTAACTCACTGCTCTTCTTACACTTTAAGACACTGCTGCCCCCACAGTTTTCCAATTATTTACCAAATGCTATTGCCAGCTGCATATTTAAAAATAAGTTGAAAATGCATAAAATCTAATCAAAAGTTTGGATCAATTAACCCAATTTGAGACCACTCTGAATAATAGAAAATATATCTACACAGTTTCATCATTATCCTAGTCTGTACTTAAACAAGCCCTCTACGCCAGGTTCTTGCCAAACTGTTGTGGACTTGTTACCTGTCCGGTCACTCAGCTACCTGTAAGTGCTTTATTACAGTAACTTCGTTGAAGCGGCCGGCCTTGTGCGTCTGAATTTGGGTCCTCCCTCTCTTTGCTCCCTACACGACATGAGTCGTGACAGAAAACGAAAAACGAATAAGAACAGAACGAACGTGTGGCCGTGTGAGAAACGTGTTTTTACACATTCAGCAGGTGCCTTCTCTCTTTACCTTGGAAATAAACAGATAGAAAGTGAAAGAGAACAAATGAGAGGAGAGAGGAGGGGGGCCTCAATTGCTATCTGCCATGCAGAGAGGCATATTTACCAGTGGTGTTTTTCAAAAAGACATTTGGCAGTGATTTGGCTCCCGCCAGGCGGTTGTGACAGGGAAATACATTAGGCCTGATTTGGTTTGTTTTGATTGTTTTGGAGATTTTGCAATTATGAGAGACAGGAGGCTGGTGATCGAGCAGGGTCAGTTTGATTTTTTTTCTGTTTTCAGCCGTCCACCCTCTGCCTGTTTTCTCCAGCTTTTTGATTCTTTTTCTACCTGCTCTGCTTTCTTCCCTGCTTTCTCCCGCTCTTCGTTCATCCCTTCCCAAACGTTCACAGTCTTGTGTCAGGGTTCTGGAAGACATCGCTCTGCCGTACTGCGACTCTTGCAGTAGACGTCTTTCATGGTGGATGTACATTTGATACAATATCCCAGAAATGTGATGCTACCTACGACTTGTCTTTGTATGAAGACTTTACATTGAGGGTGTAACACTGTGTGAACCTTTAACAAGCTGTCAGCTGCACACAAACATCCCTCTCTTCCTCTCTTTGGTGTGCTGCCTTCAGGAGCA
Source organism: Ctenopoma multispine (assembly GCA_034779795.1). Lineage (NCBI taxonomy): Eukaryota > Metazoa > Chordata > Actinopteri > Anabantiformes > Anabantidae > Ctenopoma > Ctenopoma multispine. The sequence continues at coordinate 20,582,264 of JAUYWH010000020.1, read as the reverse complement.
GTACAAGATGTAGTTCATCTGACTTTTAAAAGTCCACAAAACATAAACAAAACAAAAACCAAAGTATGAACAGGACACAGCTCAACAACCACACTGTGGACTGAGACAATCGTTACACCCCTTATGTGTTTCTGCATGAGAATGGTAAAGAACAAAGCAGTCAAAGTAGCTCTTCACAATATTAATACAGCACATTTTGTCCACTGCTTTAAATGCATTAAACCTCACCATTAAAAACTGCCACTGGGTAATTGATTGCGTACAGTCCTGCTGCAAAAACGTGTACACGCACAGAACTGTACTTTTAATTATTTAAATTCGGGCTGATAACGTACAAACATTATGAAGCCTCAATGAAAAGCTGAAGAAATATATGACGAAAAAAAAGAGAAAAACTGTGTTTGTTAGGCAGTTAAAGCTTTCACCTAAAGCCAACATTGTTCCAGTTCTCCTTTTCTCTTCTCTCTGCCTCCCTCTCTCTCTATGAAGGGTAGCCAGATGGTTATGGTCATTAAAGGGTGCTACAGGAGTATGGAGGTTTGTGTATGTGTGTGACACAGAGCAAGTTCATGTGTGTCCATTTCAAAGGCTCTACTCACACAGACCTCTCCTTTAATTCTACCACCCAGCAGGACTCTCTCTCTCAACCTCTCACACAAACATCTCTCTCTCTCTCTGTCTACGACGGGCTAATAGGGTGAAGTTAGAGTGTCACCGTGTGAACAGTGGATTCTCTTCAGGGCCGGAGCAGCTCTGAGGGTCGAGGTCCCAAAAGTGACATGTTGGGATCTGGTCTCTAATCAGCGACATCACTGTGTTTCATAATCTGGGTCGAGACCTTGATCTGGGCTATGAGTAGACCTACCCCTAACCCTATACTCATGGTCCCAAAATTCTTGCTTCAGCTGCAGCCGAACAAGTGGTTTGTTCTCGTGGGTGTAAAGATACTGTATATACTCGTGTTTCTAAGTGTTTCCACAGCCAACAACAACAACCGCACTATGGAAGTTCCCAACTATAATGATCAGGAAAGTGTTTATTTTTGAATAAATCTCACAACTTTTCTGTCTTTAATCCTGCGTCGCTACAAAAATAGCTTGTTTGCATAGAACCCAAAGATCTTACTGCACATTTGAGAACTGGTACAGACTTCAAATGTTAAATGTTAAAGAGGAAAATAAATCAGTGGGTCATGTAATCTGGAAAAAGAAGAAGGCAAATTCAATAAAGCTGTTGCTTGGTAAATGAAAAAAGACAGTAGGACTAAACAAATTGTTTTTCGGTAATGGTGACCTTTCTGATGCCAGGTTCACCTGACAAGCTCTAACCATAATCCTGCACCGCAGAGGTCAACCAGAAAAGTGAAGTCAACATTTCTCATCAATACAAAAGCTCTTGCTGACTTCCCCTATTCACTCGTGCACACACTCATTAACTGACACACGCACGTGCACACCTATGGACACAAATACAGACACATGCAAACATATAGACAGAGCAGCTGTTTAAACTTTCTTACCACTGACACTGCTGAAAGGCGGCAAATATGGACAGAAACAAGCAAACAAATAAGCCTCAGTAAACAATACAATATGTAAACAGATGTACTTTGCCATAGATGTGCCGAACAGCAGTTAAATGCTTTAATTCACCTGTTCACGATTGTTTTTTTTTGTAGCTAAAGATGTAAGGCTACAGTACTATAAATTTGGTTTTATTTACCCAGTACTTGAGAAAGGCTATGTGTGACGAGACATAGGCTAATCCCCTTCTCCAGCTGATAACAGACAAGACACAAGTGGAAAATACTTTAAACAAACCCCAAGTAAAACAATAGTTGCTTGTGTAAAATATTCTCATAGAAAAGTACAAAGTACTTTATATGTACATTTTAGAAATGTTAAGCTAAAGGTACGCTGTGTAAGATGTAAAAGATTTAGCGGAATCTAGTGGTGAGACTGCAGAATTCAACCTTCTGAGTGCCTCTCACACGCCTTTTCTAGAGCCCAGTGTTTGGTTTGTCCCTTCTGGGCTACTGTAGAAACACGGTGGCACAACATGGCAGCCTCTGTGATCAGGAACCCGCTCCTTTTGTAGAAAGAAAAAGCTCATTCTAAGGTAAAGAAGACAGCTAGCAGCTAACATTATCAGGTGATTACACACTAAGGACAATTTATTTCTATGTACGTATTTTGATGTCTCTTCACTGCTGCCAAAGAGCTAACCGTGTGTCTCGCACAAAACTAAATCTTGTTTTTTTGGGGGAAAATCATTTTATTTTATGATGATTTGCATCCATACACATGTATTTTGAGCAATGGATTCCCTGATCCAACATGGAAGTCAAGTTGACATATTGCTACCAATGGACAGAAGTGAGTCAGATGGCAGCTATGTATAAAACTATGGTGAATTTGACTCAGTGGACGTATTTGACAAGTATTTGAAGTATTTTTTTATGCAATAACCTAAATGTATGAAGCACACTTAAAGTATGATGGCATGTTTTCAAAACTGGTTGAGATTCACAGACCAAACATTAGTTAAACAGAAGTCAGAACTAAATGTATGTGCCTGCCTGCCTGCCTGTGTGTGTGTGTGTGTGTGTGTGTGTGTGTGTGTGTACACACTATCTGTATAGTTTTATCTCTACACCCCTCCCCTCTCTCTCTCTCAGGATTAAACATGTTTATCAATTATCACTCCATCTTGCCTCTAGCTCTCAGCACGCTACACTGCTAATTGAATCATTAAACAATCGCTACTCCTCAGGGAGTGTGCGTGCTTGTGACTGCATGTGTGTGTGTGTGTTTCGATGGCGTGAGGAGGGGCTTGTTTGCAAACATGATGATGCCCTCGGGTGCCTGCAATGCACTTGTCAGATATGTTTATTAATTTATGAGACACACACACAGACACACATGCAGAAGGGTCCTGGCAGTACCATGTGTCTGTCACGGCTGGGGTCCTCTCCTGTTCTCACACTGGCAACACGGTCTGCTCACACTGGTGTGTGTGTGTCTTTTACTAAACGGTGCTATAATATGTCCGGTCCCGCTGCATGCAAAGTACATGCAAAACTGTCATAAACTGTTTTTTTGTTTGTTTGTTTTTGAGGTCAAAAGTCATTAAATGTAACATCTAAACCGCTTTAAATTAATAAAACAGGCTATTTTAACTGCAGTTTTTTACATATAAGGATGCACCACAGAAAATGTAACTTATGAGAATGAAAGTATGAAAAAAAAAAATCCACGTAGGCACAATCAGTTTCTCTGAACGTACAAGTTTGCAGCTTTCTCCTATGACACCTTTTGTCAGCTCGAATTCACAACAGTGACAAAGGACCCTGATGGCAGTTCAGAGTAACTGAAAACCACTCTAGGAGCAAATTGCTAAATGCACAACTCCTGCATCATACTACCACCCTCTAATATTGCATATCTCTATATAATCATGATGTGAAATAATCAAGAAACTTCTATATAAGTGCAGACGTCTCGCTCGAGTTAAAACATTTTCAGCTTGCATGGACCCATCCCGTCCTTGCTTACATTGAGGTATCTCTGTGTACCTCAGTGCTAAATATGGAAGAAGTCGAATCTGCATTGTTGTAATGTCCACAGTGCTGAGTTACACGGTCCAACATGTGAGATTTACCCTTCCAGCCACACTTTCAGGTTAATGCTACCATTGATTAAAGCTGATCTGCAATATGTCAAATAAGCTGGTATCACCTTCTCTGAGGTGAAGTAAGGACCCATTATTTGATTGCTGTCTTCACTGATTGTGAACGTCTCACACCATCATTACCCATGAGCCTCATCAACTTCAGGCCGACCACACAATCAGAACTGCTTGAACCTCTGTCGTTGCCTCTTTAGCGGCAGTTTCACTCAACTCTCATCTGTATATCCGCTACTGATAAAAATAATGACCATCATTGTTGTCTGGTGTACAAGACTACTTGAAAGCATCATCATCTTTCAACTGCCCTTTTAAATTTTACACATGCCCACCTGATTTTTCAGATTTTTTTTTTCTTTAGCTAGCTCCCTCTCTGAAATAGTAAGTTCAGCACGAGTGTCGGTCACATTGACAGCTTTGCTTAATCATACGTAGACTGTCTAATGGCAAAATTAAATGTTAGTACCAGCATGTATATGATCTTCCCCCTATGGCAGGTAGATACGCTTTTTGGACATAGTTTGTTTTGACAGAAAATCCATCTTTGTCAAATACTTTTATACTGTCACTTCTGTCTCATAAAACACAATGATTAACCTGAAGAGTGATCAGTGATGGATTTTAATGTATTTTCAGTGATATTTAAATTTTTTGGTTCTTTAAGCCACGAGGAAGAAATGACAGTGGAAACTAACTGAACACAGAGAACATAACTGTACCTGCAGTATAGCTTTTATATGTTAACACAGTTGTTCTGTTAGGAAAAAACAAATTTTGTTTGCAGTAAAAAAAAAAAAAAAAATCTGATTAGTTTTGCTTTCAGTTGAAAAAGTGCGTTTGTGTGTGTCCTGGGAAGGTTCCTAGAGCGAAAGACAAATCCAGAACCGGCAGAGTGACATGAAAATTACGGGGCGACAGAGATTTAGCGAGAGAAGAGGAGCAGGACTCCCCCCAGCCCCATCTTGTGACCGATTCGCCACGGTGACAAGCATCACTCCACCTTATTCTGGGATGTCCTGTAGTTATGTTCTTCAATTATGTCTCCCTCTTTAATGTTGCAGCTGCACATCCATATTTAGTCAACCGTTGCAATTTTAGCTGCCGTGCTGAAATGCAACCGTCTCAGCCTGGATTCAAAGGACAGATAGAGCTTCCTCAGGCACAGAGAGAAAGAGATTTACATTTATTTCTGTATTCTCCAGGCTACATCTGCAATTTGAGCCACAACAGGGAGATTTTCAGCATGCCAAGCAACTTTCAAGGAAAATGTGAGGTATGACAATTTATTCACTGTACGTGAGATATTTTATTTTTTTGTCTGCACTGTAGCCCCTAAAATTATGGATATTATTAAAAAGGGGGCAGATGGACAGAAAACGGGATTTACTGCAACAATTATGCATATTTTTGCAGTAAGGAGAGGGTTGAAAAAGCCACGTGTGAATAAAGCCTCTATTGTTGATCCTTTGTCATAAGCACTCTAGTAAAGTCATGCTTCAGAAAGAGGACACGTGCAGTCTGTGCACATACAAACACAGAGTAAAGGATTTTAAGTACATGCAAATAATCAGTCTGAGGATATTGATATAATATACATGTATATTTAAAAAAGACTGATAATCTTTATCATAAATTATGGATGTATTTTACCCTTAAAATGGATTTTACCTGAAGAAATATTTTTGAAACATCCCAAGGGAGGATGGAGGTGTTGTATCTGATTGGGCCATGTTCAAATCCTCCATTGTGGAAGTAGCTACTCTGAGTTGTGGACCTGCGTGTGAAAAAGGCCATCAGGCTAAAGAAGGAGACCTTTGAGGTACTTGTGAAACAGCAGATAGGTAGCAGAAGGCCATAAAGGCCACAGCTGCAGATGGAAAATTTTGGAGTGGAAAGAAGTTGGGAAACGGCTTTGGAGAAGGTTGGTCGACCTCAAGGAGCACTTGAGATGAAAGGAGCCCATTTGGGGGAACTGTTTCCCAACCAACATGTCCCTTAAGAAGGAGGCAGAACAGCAAGACTCAGCCTCATCCATGTCTCTACAGGCATACATAGATCTCTGAGGTACTTAAGAAGCCAGCAGTGAATGACATTTGCCCTGAGATGCTGAAGGCTCGGGACATTGCTGGGCTGTCTTAACGAACATGCCGGTTCAATGTTGTGTGGAGTGGGGGTCTGTGCCTGTCCTTCATAGGCTGGCTGTGCTCAGCCTTAGTTCGGACATCTGGAGGGTTCGCGGACTAGAGCTGCTGCTCCTTCGTGTCACAACGAGCCAGTTGAGGTGGTTCAGGCATCTGATCTGTGGGTACTTTGTGTGCTTGTTTGCCTGTTTGAAGAAACTTGAAAACAATAAAAAATGAAATGCAAAGCAAATATGGCACAGGTACCTTTCCTCCCCTCTCCACATCTCTCTGTCTCTCACACACACATACACACACTTAGAGGAATCTCCCTTAGCTGGAGGTGGCCACGGGCCAAGAGAGGGGTGGAAGAGATGCACGCAGAAGTTAGTCCTCACAGGTGTGACAGGATGACCTTTTAATCAAGTACACATTCACACAATAAGACTGACTAAATGTGAGAGATAAAAGAGCACAAGTACACGCTGCACAGGCCAAGTGCCAAAAAATCCATTTATCTTATCAAGTGAACATGTGTACATCTCCTTAGTGTTTGTCAGATTTTATATGCTTTGATTTACTGTTTGGACACCTCAGCTCAGAAGTTGGCCTGAGATTAGTCAAATTAGAGAGTACAGTGTGCTGTAATTTTCCATTAAAAACTACAGCACATAAGAACTAAAGGGAAACAATATTAAAGCTTCTTTTCATTTCTAATTTTACTTTAGCTTTTCGCCTTAAACCTTATATACTGTAAAGAATACTATAGATGAAAAGACACACGATGTTGTTGTTAACGTTGTTAAAAAAAAGTTTAGATCCCATCTTCATGCGTTTGTGTAACAGAGACACTGTATGTGGCTGAGTGTAAATTAAGGTGTATGCAATCTTATGTCGATTTTATCTAAAATAAAAAGTATAAAATTGAGCCTTAATTAATTTTGATTATTTTTTGCAGACCCACTTGGACACTTCGACAATCTGACTTCTTTTTCTAGTCACACGAGAAAGACATATATTGTGTATCTAGACAGCTTAATTGAGTAAATAATCTACATTTAAAATATACATAATTGCTATATTACTTCTATATATTTGCCCTTTATTTCATAGTTGATTGTGAAAACAAAAAACTTAGGAACATACCATAGACGCCGTGATTGTTCAACGTTGTCTCTTTGGCCCTTGTGCCAGCAAAATTCTGTCAATACGATACGTATCGTGATACGGGGATTAGATTAATTGCAATTATTTTGCAATATATTTCAATACTGTAGGCAAAGAGATATACAGTATGTAGGAAAACTTTTCCATGGAATCAAAACATTTATTTAGTGCTCGAGAGAGTTTAAACACAAAATAGTCTTTGCCTGTACGATGTTTCAATAGAACAGCGAACACAGCGAGAATCTACACAGTATCACAAAACATATTAGTGCAATACACAAGTGTATTGATATTTTCTCACACCCCTACTGTCTCCTAACAAATGTTTTTTTTTTCTTTCTAGCAGACATGGCTAGTTTAGATCCTGAAAACCATCAGGTTAGGAGGAAACCCCAGTAATTAGTTTTCTTTCGTGCCTTTATTTCTTTTTTGTTGTTTTTCACAAAATTCACCTGAAACAAATAGAACTACAGTTTGCTCTTACTCAGATGAAATCATGAAAATCTCTGACTCTTTTGCATTTTTGTGACATTGGGAAAGTTTGACAAACGTGCTTCACAGCTGGATGCAAAGTACAAGTAATCAAGTCCAATTTTAACACACCTGCTGCGTTGTTGCTCCTCCCTCGGGGCAGTTAGGTTGGGGGCAGGGTTGGAAACCGACACTATCACAACTCAGATGCTGGTAATTCTGCCCTGTGGGTGTGAGGCTCTCTGGCAGAACGCCAGTCTGTAGTCTCTCGTTCTTGTCCATTGCAAGTGCTTTGAAAAAAATATTTGGTTCTGAATCAACTTGCTGCTGCAGCCAGTTGACGAAAAAATAAATAAGCACTTTTAACTGCAACAGCAGCAGAGTTAAGAGGTTATCATTAAGACATGTTCTACTCAGTCAAACCCATAATAACTTTAATATCATCAGATCAAAGTAATGGGATTAACCAGAACCACAGTGGTTGCTTCAAAAGATATTCAGACAATCACGTAACATGTTTTTACAGAGTGTGGCCTCAAAATCAAAGGGTGTTACGTAAAAACGTGTTAGAGATGTTTGGGAGTGAAAAAACACAGAGGAAGCTAATTAATTGGTTTGCTGGCGTGTTGACGAAAGAAAAACACAGTCCTTGTTCCCTTCCCTCCTGCAACACCTGGCTCTCAAATGTCAGACCTGTTTCACCTGGAGCTGCAGAGAGGGCAAACAAACAAAACAAATAAAAACAGTGTGTAGGAGTGTGTGTTTCAGACAGAAGAGGAAAGAGACTTTTACAAAGACTGGATGGAGTATTTTGCTAATTTGAAACGGGCTCAGTATTTTTACTTGTGGCTGAATTTGCCGCTTTGCAACAACAAAGAGAATGAAATGTTTCTTTGCGTCTTCACTGCACGTTTGACACAGTACACATACAAACATCTCTGAAGGAGTTCATGTTTCACATTTGAGAGTGTTCCAAGTTTTACTCAGCAAAGATCAAACTAATAAATGCTTCTTGGAACAGGCCCCGAAATCTCAATATCTCTCAGTATCTCTAATTTCAATATCAACCGAGCCACATTCAGAGTAGAGCTGGTAAACATTTTGATTTGAGTCAATTCAAATCAATCACTACAGCCGATCTGTAAGAAAAGGTGTTTCTATTAGTCTGCACTAGTTTAGAAATTTAGAAGCATTGGCAAACAAAAGTGTTGTTAAAAAAGGAAACCGCCTCACCACAGAGCTCATTGCCCATTGTTTCCAAAGACTTTTAAGGACTAGCCAGATTATATCTCCACTCTTATGCTGTGTTCATGTCATGCTGTTGAGGAGCCAAGTGTCCGAGGACTACAGCCAAGTCATTCACATCATCTGAAGTGTTTTAAATCTGTGCCACATCCGACCTTTCTGACAAATGTTCTTAAATAAAAGGAAATCCAGGAAGCGCACCTGAATAAAATAAATTATTAAAACTAATTGAGCAAATATTACACATCTCTAGGTATGGTGGTGTGCTCACATGCTGCTTAATTTAAATGCATTATCTTACTGTGATGCACCTCTTCTTTTTTTTTTTAATATCAACTGCAAATGTCTGTAAAGACATTCAGATCATGGTTATACCAAAATAAGGTTCTTTAGTGGCAACTGGACGTGTTTTAGTTCCTTGAAGACGTTTCGCCTCGCATCCAAACAGCGTTCTCTAACTGAAAAGTGTAGTCATTGTTATTACAGTCTGGTCATTTCTAGAAACTGGCCATGCAAGAAAACATTCTTGCAATTGTTTTTCCTAGTTATGCTTTTGCGCTTTTGTTTTTTTTTTTGTAACTCTTGTGATCAACTTGGCTATTTTTTTGGTTTTATTTTCACTGTATAGTCTAAATAGTTAATTTGATATGACTTCCTCAAGATACAACAATAATCTACGTCCACAGTAACAGCAAACAGTCTTTTCCTAAATACTAAGGTATGATTATGACATTTTATATGTTAAAAAAAACATATTTGCAATGCAGGTGGCAACGCAGATTTAAAAGTACCCTAAATTCTGCAGTGAGTGAACTATCAACATGCACATCTGACCTGCTACACAACAGAGAGACTGGAGTTTACACAAGATGTCCATCAAAAGCATGGGTATACACGTTAATGCAGTACATACAAGCAGGTTGATTTGCATGCGCGCACAAGCACAAACACACACACACACACACGCAGGTGGTTTTGAAGAAGGGTGTGGTTATTGCCTAAGACAGAGGGGTTTGGCTCTGTGACTGACAGGGCATTAGTTATCAGGGTTTGGTCAATTGAAACACACCTTGTACTAAATATAACACACACCTGTTTCTACATACACACACACACACACACACACAAACGCACGCATGAATGAGCACCCATATGTCGACACTAACTCACATGTGTAGTGCAGGACAGATGCAAATATGGACATTCATTCACACACATTTAACTGCGTGACAAGCTAAAGTAACTCCATACGTTAGAGAACATGAACTTTGACATTCAGCAAACACCAGAGCTGTCTACAGAAACTGCACTGCACTCCGAAAAGCGTTACGCTGTTATACCAGAAATGCTCATCTACAAATGGCTGGCAAACAATCTCCATCGATTAATCGCTTCTGGTCCCTTACCCGTACGGGGAAATGATGAGATGTATAGCAGACTTATGTCACTGAACCGTTGGCTGGCGAGACACTGTAGGGAACAGGGATTTCAGTT
>JAUYWH010000020.1:20530027-20571980 GCA_034779795.1 Ctenopoma multispine | reverse complement strand
ATTTAGAGTAAATCATAGTACAGAAACAGCACTGGTCAAAGTCACTAATGATCTTCTTTTAGCTTCAGACAATGGACACTTAGTGAGAACGTCCTGGCTACCGTGACTTCCTCTCGTCAGGTGAGCCCAGCTTGTTCTGTGGACTTGCAGAAGTCACAATGGTCAGAGAAGAACGGGTTTGTTAAAGGGAGGAAATGGCTCTGAACTGTGACCTGTGTCTGAAAGAGAGTTTTCCTCTTCCTGTGCAGAATCAAGTGAAATAACACAGACTCCGGTGGAACTCCATATTCACTAATAGAGCAAATGTTAATCTGCATTACTACTTTACAATGACGCCTGTTTTTTGTTTTTGACTCAATAGAAAAAATCATGAATTATCAATAAATAGTCTGCCTTTTTCATTTAAAGCCACATTAATATTTCCACATGTACCACATGTACCGCTCAGCAGGTACAGTATACGTTAAGGAGAGTATACAGTATGTGAGGGTTGTGTTCAGCTTGTTATGCTAACATTGAATGGTAAAAAAAATAATTAATTATTGCAGCATTAGAAAAACTGCTGCAATATCTGCTTACAGAAAGCAAAGAGCATATGTCTCTCATATGTCCACAGGAATTTAAAGCAAACTATTTAATTTTAAAATGCTGATCAGTTGTTTCTGAGTTTCACAGACAAACACGTAAATTAACATAAAAAGATGCAGCAAGTTGGAATTCTTTGGAAAACGCTGGGGAGGGGCTTTCTCTCCACTTCCTCCACCCGTTTAATTTTAATATCTGGCCTGGTGCCCAACTGTATTGATAAAAAGTTGCCTTTCATGTTAGCAGTTGACGTTAGCATGATGAACAAGATACAGACACAATGAGAACACGGTACGGCAGCCGAACGCGGCCACTGAATGGTGTAGCTGACAAAGAGCCCAATACACAAATGTTTGCTGCCAGATAGCAGAAAAATAAATGACTTAAGATGATAATGAATGTGACGCAGACATAGTTTATTTGTTTAAAGACACACATACACACTATCTCTCTCTCACAGTCACACATATTAACGACACACAGTCAGTGAGAATAAAACGGAGATAAATGCGCGCTCACTACACTCAATTAATAGCATTGCTTGAAATCCGTCATGCAATTACCCAACGCTAAATCGCTGCCCTTTAAAGATACGGTAATGGTGACTACTAGCACTTCTAAAAACAGATAGCAGCGTTTTCTTGATAGATGCTGGGGAACAATACCAAAATCATTTTCTTAATTATCTCCTCTGGAACTAATGTTGCAGATATGTGTGTGAATTAATTATTGGAGCTTGATATAAGAGAAGGCGCAACAGAGAGAACAAGCACTATCCACATAAAATCTTTTTTTCTCTTTTCACTCCACGTTCATTAAGGCAAAGGCAACTGTCAGTCACTCCATGAGACAAAACCCTGATTTTCAGAAATCAAATTAGCGGTGAAAACAGAACGAGAGGAGGGACGGAGAAATCAACAAAAGGCAGCCGAGACCTTATTGTGATTGTTGATGAGAGGCACATTGCAGCAGAGAACGTTTCTTTCTTCTATTTGTCATGCTTCATTTGTGTCTTCCTCTCTCTTTTCCCCCCATACAGTGGCTTTGCAGTAGGCAGCTCTTTGGCTGAGGGGGGTGGGGGGTCAGCTTCCTTTCAGGGTAACATACCCTCTTTAGTAGCTTGGCATAATGAACATGACCTTGCTTTCGCTCACACGTGCACACACACACACACACGCACGCACTGAGCTCCTGCTTCTCTGTCTCGCTGTAATGTCAGTAACTGACTGATCCATTCGCCTTGATCTCAGTTTTACTCTCAGCGCAATGTGGACGTACTGTACGGTATATGTGTTTGTGTTATCTCATGTCCTCGTCCTCTGTTGTTTGTCATCGGGTTATTTCAGAGTTTCTCTGAGATGCTGCCTATTTGTGTGTTTTCTTCAGGGTGAAGGCTGGAAGATGCACCTGTACGACATGAGACAAATACTGGACTTTAAGTATCATACAAAGGTCTGTGTGAACCATCACTAGGAAAAAGGTAAGGCTTTTGTCTGTCAGCCATTTATCCAGCTGTTATTCTAAAGCAAAATTTGTTGCCAGTACCAGAGCTAGCATGGGATTAACCCATCCCGCAGCCTTTTCCCTGATCCTAACCCACTGCTGCGATGCCTTTGTGACTTTTCATTTACGTTAAATGTAAACATAAAATCATTATCTTAACAGAAAACTTAATCGCTTCACCATTGATATACCCACAAAAACATGTTTGTAACTGCAGTTTAGTTCTATAGCAATGTAACTTAGGAGGCAGGGTTGCTCAGCAAACGGAAAGCTGGTGATTCGTCAGAAACTCGAGATGAAGTATCTGTTGGTGGGATTTACAAAGACATGTAAACCATGCTGCCATCTACCAACCAAAACAAACACTGGCGGTATTCATCCAGACGTTGTTGTTTTTTTGTTGTGTGAGCTGCAAGGTGCTACAGCTAGTGAGAAGAATAGCTGATCGCAGACATCTCGACCTTTGCAAAGCTGCTTGCTTTTGTCGGATATGAATGAAGAAGAGAAATACATCACAAGATTTTTCTGTCCTCCCAGCCATTACTGCCCCAACGCTATAAGTCGTAATTGGTGGTTTCAGAGAGACTCAAGTAAATCTTGGGTTTTGCTTGAGTGCTCTGGTCTGTGCTGTTTCTGGCTCTGGCTGTTTGTTGTTTTTTAATAAAACCTTCAGGGAAATGCTTGACTTGTATCTTGCTTAGAGTCAAGATTTAAGTTTGGGTGGGCTGCACAGGATCTTCTAATTTTTAAGTGGGCTTCATCGCTCTTGAGTTTGGGAAACCCCGCATTAAGCCACTGCCATCATAAGGAGGACTTTCCTGGCCTAAAGAAAGATGTTTTCCCATTGCCCAGCCAAGTCTTGTGCTTATGCAAACAATGCTTATCAGCTTCTGAGACATTCCAGCATTGGCTGAATGTTTTTGCAATGAACACAGTTCCTCTTTATGATTTAGGCAGCTAAGGACCTCAAGTGTCTCCATGATGATCATGGTCATTAGAGCAGGATTTCCAGGTAGGCCTACTAAGCATTAGGTCCTCCTCTATCTCTCAGACACCCCTTCAGCCAGCCACCGCCAGTTCAGCCCTTGTCAGTCTCTGGATTCTGGGCTTTCATTCATTAGGCTCAGATTTCTCACATGCTAAGCCAAGTCAATTCTAATCTCAGATTTAAATTGCACACACCACCTTCCTCCCACTCCCAATTTATAGTCTGTCAGACTCAGTTCAATCTGGAATATCTGATTGTGCTGCTCTACATTAGACAAGACCTTCCTTCTGTAAGACATCAAGCTGCTATAGCTGCCCTTTACCCATTTTTCCACCTCTGGATTCTGCACCTGCTCCTTCCTTATATCGCTTCACAAATGTTTTTTTTCTTCCATTACAGTGTTTCCTACACAGATACTGTTTACCCAATGGCTTAATATTATTTATTCCATGATTTAAGTCGATGAGAGAACAAATGTGCTGTTGTCTGTGTCTAAGCGTTTGCTTTTTTCTCTTGCTTTCCCACCTCTGAACATCCAGTAAACTACGTTTGGGGCCTAAATCATCTGCTATTTACAGGTCTACAATTCACTATATGTATTTCTGCTATTTATAGCATCTTTGCCACAACTATTTGATAAAGTCAGATCAAATTAAAAGCACATTTACTGTAGTGTGTAGTTGTGCACAGTATGCTGTAAAATCTAATTCTGGAATAAAACTGCCTCCAGACAATCTCAGGCCTGTAAGAAGTTAATTATTCTTAAAGTGTAATGACACAGTTGTTTGCATAAATCCTGGGAGGTGACATGAGGAAAATGCTCACTTGCTCTTGAGGCTGGATTTGATGATTTGTAATGAATACAGAAATGACAAGTGTGATCTATCTTTGTTGTTTTTATTTGTTTCAGTGCATGAAGATGCTTAAATAAACCTCATCAGAATGTAAGTACGTGTAGTAATAGAGTAAATATTGTGAGACGCCACTTACTGTGTTACACGTTAAAAGCATGTTTGAGATCTCGGACAATGAGGCGCTGACCTTCAGACAGCAAAGACCTACTGTACTGTGGACCACACCAAGAACCGCTCTGGTCTCATAGAGGACGTGTGAGGTTACGTACGGCTTAAATGAAGCCAATTCATCATAACATCTGTCAGAGCAGCTGTAGGGTAAACAGGATTATCAACAGGTATCCTCCCGTCAATGACCACAGAGCGGTGATAAGTCCTTGCTGCTTCCCAGTACCTCGCTCTATCTCTGCCTCACACACATGCTCACAGTCATCAGTTTCTCATCCATCACACTGCTCTGCCAGAGGCAGCCGGTTTGATGATAAGGCCTGACATTACAGGGTGGACCTCTCTTTACTCTGTTTGTGTGAGTGAGAGCGTGATCCCTCTGATCTTGTTATCAACATCCCAATGGCAATTCAAATCAACGCCTTCACACTTGTGGATTGCGGTCAGCAGTCACAAATGGACGCAGTGTACTGGTCACAATTTCTAATCATAGGGGAAATTAATTACCTGAGTGGCGGCCCTCTTCATCTTTGTTTGACTGTTTTTTTTTCTCTCCTCCTTCTCACTTGCATATGGTGCAGCGGTTGCAGAAGGTAATAATAACAGATAAAAGACACAAAGAGGAGGGGAAAAAAAGGAAAATGAAGGATCTGAGGTTTGTTAAGCCCTTCAAACACGCCAACACGAGTCATATCTATAAACATATAGATTCCCTATTATTAAAGCACAAACCGGTATCCGGCAGTGCAGAGGAGCAGCAAGCAGGATTAAAAAGCAGTGAAGTGAAGAGGAGAGAGGAATGGAGGAATAAAATGGAGTGATAACAACAGGTTTGTGCAGGAAAAAAAAAAGGAATGTGTTTGGTTGAAAAGCTGCAGCATTAAATGAAGACACGGAGCCGCATTAACATATGAATGAAGTACAGGTAGAAACACACAAATCTACTGTATGTGCACAACTTGGAGTATATGAACTATTCTATAAATAGACTCTACAAACTCTCTCACACACCCTCCTCATACACACACACACTCTCCACCTTTCGCATACACTCAGTCACCCACTTACCCACTCACTCGCTCCACCTTATAAACACATGTGCATGCCCACACCCTCCACACTCAGCACACACCTTCATTAATACTTTCCTCTCTAAAGCGAAGGAGAAAGCTCTCCAATTATAAGCGACTCCTCGGCAGACGGGCTGAGCGCTGCATTTATTAGGAGCTCATTTGGCTAAGCAGGGCTAAACACGGCGCATCGAGGAGAGGCGTACGGTGGTGGTGGTGTGTGTGTGGGAGGGGGGCACAGGAGGAAGAGGAAGATGCACCCTTTCAGTGTGTGTGTGTGTGTGTCTCTCTCTGTGACATTATAAGGAACATCCCCGTATTCTGTCCTAATCCAAACTGATTTGAGATGGCATAGGGGGTTTTGAGAAGCACTGCTGGATTATTTGTTTATGGTGGGGGGGCTGGAATGCCTCTGCTTCCCCAGATTTACGCTCTTATACCGTTCTGAGGAGCTTAATCGCCTCTCTTCCCCCAAACACAACCCATTTACAGTTCAAAGCGGTACAGCCTATATCTATTGCCAGTTATATTACGATTAGTATTAATATCATCAACAAATTCAAGGCTGAGAAGTCTCAAGAGGGGAACAGGGGGGGGGGGGGGGTATACGACAATATGGCGGCTCGCTCTTTGAAAGCATGACCTTAGCGAGGAGACGTTTCTCGCTTTAATCATTACTGCAGCTTTGCCTGGTTTGGGGGGGGTTAGAGGTGTTACTCAGCACTTTCACAGATGGATTTTTTTTCTTTTTGCTCTCTGCTCTGTATTTTACACCCAGGAGACCTTGAAGCAGAAACAGTATGGTAAATAATTTGAAACAATTTGTAGCCTCGACAGCAAAATGTTAAAAATCCAACTTTTCTGACTGAAACAGCTGCAGTATTTTCTTTGTTTAAATACCACACAGTTTTAATTAATATCTCAGGGTCATTCAGTGCAAGTTGAATACAGATTTTTAATGATTATCCAAGCAAAACATTGAATTTCCTACATGTCTACACATTAGCACACTACAGTAAGAATGTCAAGAATATTTATTGATAAGATATGACTATCTTAGCATTCGACGATGTCTAGCAGATGCAGTGAATAATACACTGCCACCAACATTAATAGTCTTAAAGAGTGGTAGGGGGGCACAACAACAACACAGCACTTTATCACATGAGATGGGAGTTTGAGTCCAGTGTCAAACAACTTTTGGTGACGTTACCGTTACAGTTAATGTGACGAACGTGACTGGTGGGAACGTCTCGTTTGTCACCTGAAGAACACCGTGTGAAGTAAAGAGGTCACCGACGGCCCTGCTCTGAAATACTGCACTCGTGCTTTGCCGAGGTGTCTTAATGCTGCGATTACTAATGTTCATTTAAACCATGATGGGATCTCTTAGCTGAATATATTAAATCAACCATAGTGTTCAAATCAATCCACATTAGCTCAACAGTTCTGCTTTTCGTGATGTAAAAAAAAGTTTATGATCCCGTAGGTGGAAAGTGTTTAGCTTTGTGTTAGACACAGAAGACGTGTTAGGCCCATATTGTGCTGATGCTCATGGTGCCATTGAGTTCATCATGTAGTCTGTGAGCCAGGGATTTGTGATTTGAAATACAGACAAATAAAGATATACACAGATCTAGATATTTTTTAAATATACAGCCTTCAGCAGCAATGTGCATCAAAGCTGTAACAAAAAAACTCCTGAAGTTTATTCTTGACCTTGAAGGTGGAAGCTTAACCAAAGAAAATCAACATTACTTTCATTACTGTTATTCAGCAGTTGTCTTCTTTTCATGTGGACCAGATGAGACGGGGCTTAAGTTGGTGACCTTGCAGTGAGTGGACAACCCACCCGAGCTACTCGCTCACATCTATCGAGTAACTGACAAACAAATATCTCTGCATGTGCTGGAATCTGGCCCAAATCATTTCAAATTCCAAAAACAACAATCATATACCAAATGAAAGTATAACTTAGAAAGACATGAGCAAGAAAAAAGAGAGATAAAAAGTCATGGCATAAAGAAAAGTAAGAAGAGATGAGAGCGGAAAGACATATAGAAAGTTCAATTATAGACAAATTGAAACACTGAAAACACAAACTCATAAAAAAGAGCAAATTTCCAGAGAGACACACTGAGCTGGATGAGGAAGATAAAAACTGGTGAGGATAATAATTGCCCTCCCTCTGCGGCACTCTGGTTTTTAAAGTGTGTTTTTACGTTGTCTCTGTCGTCGTGCTGCACAGCGGGCGTCCCTGGCGTGGAGCCAAACTCCATCTCTCCTCACCAGGCCCAATAACCACCCAGCTATCTGCACCTGCTCCAATTATTATCCTATTAGCAAGAAATACCGCACAATTACCGCCAGAAACCCTCACACCCAGGCCACCGCAGGTTGTAAAAACCCGGGGAGAGAGAAATTAGCAGGGAGCAGCAACAGCAGCGATCAGACGGCAATTAATCAGCAGAGACACATCTCTGTGTGGAGAATATATAGACAGCTCAACAAGCTCAACACCTTCGGCTCTGATCGAGAGGGCTCGCGAAGGGGAAAGTGGGAGGATACAGGTGTGGCCCAGAGGAGAAGGAAATTATATTTATCGCTAGTTTCTATTGTACAGATGGACGAAATTTCACCATCTCACAATTCATAACCCTTCAAAAGCATGTTTGACAGATTACAATCCAAAACACAGATGGGACTGATATAACAAACATGTGTAGGCAAGTGCGTCTAGTAAAACCTAACAGGTACACAACCACCTTTCTCAGGAGTGCATCAACAGAATTATTTATCCAGTTTAAGTCTAATATTCAGTAATCTTTAAATTACTTTAAAATCATTTTAACCTGTTGTGACTAATTTCACTCTAAACATTATAAAGTGAATTCCTGTGCAATCTGGATTAAATGTTTGTCTCTGCATCCAGTATGGTTTAAAAAAAAAAAAGTCACTCAAATAAAAGCTGATGATGTGCATGCTGGATTATTGTGTTGAATCACATCTAAAGCTGTAGTAGCTGAACAGAGGCAAACAACAGCAGGTAGCCGTCTGATCAAAAGTACCACATAGCTTGGGGTAAAACAACATAAAACATGTTGTTCACACCTGAAAGTTAATGCAAATTGCTATCTAAACTGTGCTTTTCTTCTTTTATTTCTCGCTGTTTTGATGTGTGTTTTGGTTGTATTTATGTTTTATGTTCTGTCATGTCTTTCCATCATCATTCTTCATTCTTGACATCCTGGCAGACAAAGATTACAGGCATGGTTCCAGAATAAACACTTCACCTGCCAACAACATCCCAGCTGCCTGGTCCTCATAGGCTAAAGATGTTTGGCTCTTACAAAAGCAAAACTCTGGTTAAAAAAAAAAAAAAAAAATGCTCTCAGGATACCTGCTACACACACACACACACACACACACAAATGAAACCCTCTAGTATTCATATTCAAATGAAAATTCTTATCTTTCAAATTGTGGCTCTTCCCTTCACTTGCTTTTAATGCATGTCGGAAAGATTGAAAAGTAGGAGAGCAGCGAGAGGAAGAGACAGAAATGGAAAGGGGCAGAGAGAGAGAGAGAGAGACTGATGCTGAAAGGAGAACTTGGGTGAGTCCAAGGCGTCATCACACCCTCTCCTCAACAATTTATCAGCCGAAAATTTTGACAAACAGACAGACTGACTGACCGACAAATTTTCTTCTGGAGGCCTATTAGCCACGCCCATGATGGCTGTCAAAACAGCAGTTAGGAGGAGAGGGAGAGAGATGCAGAGCGAGAGTGGGGAAGATGTGTGTCTATCCCTCCCTGTCTTTCTTTTAATGAAACAGTGGTGTGCTTTGGGAAACATTTAAAGCTGACAGAAGCACTCAAGTTCTGGCCAAGAGGTCTCACTCGCTCACACACACACTCACACACACACACACACACACACACAAATCGTTTTTAAGGAATGCCATGCCGCAAACATGTAATACGTCGCCTGGTCTTTGAGACACACTGGGTTCTTTGACATCTCACTCTCTCATGCTTTGGCTCTTCCTCTCTCTCTCTCTCTCTCTCTCTCTCTCATGCTCAGTCTTCATCTGCGTGCGTGCGTGTAGCCTCGGGCAAGAGCAGCCGGCTGTTCTCCAGACTAATTCACACAAGGCAAAGGTCATGCAGAATCCCTCCAAGGTCTCTTTGTACCTCTCTGCCCGTTTCCCTCGCCCTAATAACTCTCCCTTTCTGTTGTCTCTCCTTTTGTTTTCTGTCAGTTTTTCTTCCAACTTCTGAGGATGCATCGGAAAACAAACATGAGAGTAGCTCAAAATGTGTGGATTTTCTCATTTGAATGTATTTTAACAAACATCCTTTTGTATTAGACACACTAATATTTTAACTCTCAGTAACACTCCAGTGCTGTGTGGGATATTCAGATCTCAGGGTCACTTAACTGCATGTACCCCAGTAGGCTTTAACAGCAGTTCTACTCGATCTCTACACCCTTTACATCCATAGCTCTAAGACTGAGTTGACCCCCTAAGGAGGAAACCCATTTTGGCTGCTTGTATTCTCAATCTCATTCTTTCACTCAGTACCTAGAGCTCATGGCCACAGGTGAGGGTTGAAATGTAGATTGAGTGGTAAAGTGAGAGCTTTGCCTTCCAACTCAGCTCCCTCTTCACCACAATGACCCTTTAACGATGCCTGTCGACCCTAATGAAACAGACCCTTTAAGGTTCCATCACCTCCTCACATCCTGGAGTCAGACGTGGTAAAAGCACTGTCCAACATCGGCCTGGTGGCCAAGTCTTGTCCCATGGGCCAAACTGTGAAACAAACTTGTTTCAGATACAAACTTCAATACCAGTAGTCATAAAGGAGGTGGAGTCATAAAGGAGGTGGAGTTCACACCTAAGGTATTTTAACACCATCTGTGACTTCAGAAGTTTGCAAAAACGGCCACAGAAATCCAATTTTTCAAATTTTAACATTTCTCCATTAAGTTATCATTGTGTCAAATTTTTTGTTGAAAATGTGGACGTACCATGTTAACAGTCAACCATTGTTCAATACTGGTCTGTCACTGAGCATCTGCTGCCCTAGTTTTGGAGGTGTGTCCCACAGCGTTGGCACTTGACCCCTGTCTGCTTCATCGGGACATCAAGATGTCAGGATAGTTGCTCAAAACTCATGATGGTGCTGGTTTACTCGGGATGGGTGCTGCCTGATGGGCTGATAAGAATTAAAAAGTGGACAGATTTTGTCTTGACTGAAGAGCTTTGTCGTTTATTCAAAAATGTTATGTTTCACCAAAAACTGTCAACCAATCTGTAAGAACCAGAAAAACCTGACTCTGGCCCAGATCAATCCATCAATCCAAAAATATTAAATGTCACTCTGGAGGCAGAGAACGAGGCCGCTGCAAGTTGTGAATTACTAATCAATGCACATCACAAATAACAAAGGAAGCTTCTCTGAATGAGGAAATCAAATATGACCGCAATCACATCTGAGGGCTCTGAACTTAGTCCAGGGCTACACGGTCACAGACCTGAAGAACACTTCGAGTGTCTAAGTCAAATAGAGACCGAGCCAAAGAGTGTGCTGTGGGAAAAACTAATAATCAACGTGTAAATAGACTTCTTCCAAATCGATAGCTGACTTTTAGAAATGAGTAAATCAGAGGGTTTCTCCTCCCACAAGGCCATAGTGAAAGTTGTTGTAAACAGTCAAGGTCGCTGACCTGCAGAATGCATCAAGTGAGGAGAGAAATCCGTTTCAGAGATGTATCGATTGGATTCGAAAGCCAGACTTTTATACCGTAAATCAGCACCAACATACTACTTGACAACAAGTCTTTTATTCAAATACATTTTTGGAAAATCTCTATTTATTCTTTTTATTACTTTTCATATGACATGCATTCTTCAGCCCCTCGTGAATTAACACATGCCCACACAATCCCGTAAAAACAATCAAAATAAAGAATCTTTTCATTAGTCAAGGCAGTAAATCCTTGGGCAATAAATTCTTTTCCATGAGTCTAAGAACGACAAGCTGTGTTCGTGTCCCAACGTGTGCAGAATAAGCTAAAACTCTTGTTTTTAATGCAAAAAGCAAGATCACACAGAACAAAAAGGTATTTGCATCAACTCCTCTTTGCATCCATGCTGCCGCTTCTGGTTCCATGACCATGTTCAACCTCTCTCCTTCGCTTTTCCTCTTCATATTGCTTCATATAGCTCCTCTTATTCGCTTTCATTTCCCGTTTCTCCACTAAACCATCCTATCCTTCCCTTCCCTTCCCTTTCCTTGGCTTCCAATCATGCAAAAAGACAAACACATCAAATGAACTCTTGTCATTGTTTCAGATGCAAATTTGGACTGGAATCAGAGTTAAATAAACGTTACTGCCTTCATAAGTGACTCATTCACACACAATAGAAGAAATGTCTCATTTTATTCAGGCACAATGGCTCTTTGGCAGTGGTTGTCCCCTTCCAGCTCCCCACCCATTCACCTCTTGGAAAAAAAACAAAAAAAAAACAGTAAAGTACATCCCAAAATTTTCAAGAACTCTTATTATTACTAATCGTCATGCGGAGGCGACCCCTTACATGTGCATCATGGGAAATGAGGGAGGTGTCAGAAGGAGCAGTGCTGTCTTGTTCTCTCTGAGTGAGTGGATAAATGCTACATGTCAGCGTCATGTTTAAAGACGCGCCGCATGATATCTTTGTCATCGGGGCCGACAGAAATCACGATTGGAGACGAGCGGCGCTCCTGCTTGTCACAACAAACCCCTGCAAGAGGGGCGCGCGGCACGATGGAAAGCTGTAATTTAGAATCAAATGAATTATCTATGACTTCAGGAAGTTTGTCAGAGAGACGAAGACGTGACGGCTCCGTACAGAAAATGTTAATGTTGTGTAGTAAATTACTGCGGCTCCAAAAAATTATTTCAGCTGTTGAGGAAATGCAACAAGATGGAAAGAAGGGTCTAATTGAATTTGTAAAGTACATGTGGAGATAATAAGCTAGGAAGCAGATGATGTGTTAGCTGTAGCATTTATGAAAATGACAATGCAGAAGTGCACAAAGGCCCTGTCAGAGTTAGTATCACAGACGATTACGAGGTACAGTACAGTGTTTCTCTCCAGTACAGTGTTTCTCTCCAGTACAATCTCCTGAGGCTGGGTCGGGATCGAACGGTGAGTGGTAAAGGTGGAACAAAGGAAAATTCATCTCCAAACAAAAGAACCTGACAAAACACTGTTTGACCCTGAGCTGGTTCTACATACAGCAGACCATGATCAACGTGATACATTTAGGCATAAAAACATAATCTGAGACAAAGGTTTATTCAGGTGTAGTTTAGTTTTCCACGTAACCTGTATTAGCCGTTATAAAACCTACTCGTTATGGTCAGATAATGGTGAGATCTGGACAATCAGAAAGGTACTAAGTCACTAACTTTCCACATTATCTACACATCCCTACCTAATTTGGAAGTAACACCAAAAATGTAATTCTAAAACTTTGATGCATGATAATAACTTATACTGTAGTTGGGAAAGTACTTTAGCATTCACTAACTTGGGGGTTTGTCCACCGTTTTTTTTAACATCTATCAGGCTTTTCTTGCTCTTTGGCCTTGTCGCTGGAACCTGTGAAACAAAACCTACAATGTTGTGAATTATTTTCAAGTCACCTTCTGTGAGATAACTGAAAACAGACTCTTTCTTTGCTTCTAAAATTTTATTTCTGTGTAATTTAGACAGTTTGCATGTCTTTTCACACAGATTTAGTAATCCCATTGAGAGTTTTGCATTGTTAAAATGTTGCTTTTCTGTTTGGCAGAGCTGTTGTCAGCTAAAATGAAAATGAATGGAAGAGTTCAGCATTCAGCATTTCCTAGTGTGTTGCAAAAACACTCACACACACAAAAGACACTGCTCTCATTCAGTGTTTATTACTTTTGCTTTCACTTCGACAATTTATCAGCATCAAATTAACTGGATTGAAAACGCTCTAAGAAAAATTAACATACCTTGTACTTTATTGCTGTTTTGCTGACACTAGAGTGGCAAACATTATGTGAACAAAGGTTTAATTGTTTGAGTGTTTGCATGTGACTTGTGGCCTTTAACATACTGGACTGCAGCATGTGGTAGACTGCAAACCGGAGCTGGATGTAAATAAGACAATTAGCATTTTGTGACATTAATGTGTAGGAAGTGAATCTGATTATTCCTGCAACCTTTACAACTTCCACTTTATGTTTCCAGTCAAAGACGACCACTCCACTAAAACTGAAGTGCGACTTTATATTTCCAATATCTGACAAATTCATACAAACAACTTCCCTCAGAGTTTGTTTTGCAGGAGGAAGTTAACTACAGAGATAAAAAAAAAATGCTGGAGTCTGAGATAAGAGGGAAAAAAAATTACTTAAGTCGAGACTCGAGTACTACAGCCCTTATCCAAGATACCACAACTTTATGTTACTACAGTTGAATTATCACAGTTTGAATCAAAGGTGCTAAAAGGCACATGAGCTGTGTAATTTCAGTAACTAAGGTGGAGAAAGTCAGCCAACGTAGCCGGAAAAGACTTTCTCACACAGATTTCAGTTTTTATGTTCAACTCAAACTCAATCCCAATTCACATTCCTTCAAAGTGGATTTTAAAGACAGCAAGTGACCAGAAACACACACACGTCTGTGTACACACACATGCACACAGTCTTCAGACTATAGTGTGTAGAATAAAGCCCCCCTGTTGCACCTCCTATAAGAGGCATCTCAGGTGGAAAATAGAATAAAAATGAAAACTTGACTCCAATTCATGCAGAAACTGAAGCTTAAGTGAAGATCGCTTGAAAGAGGGAGAGATAGAGATGGAGAGGCCGGGATGGAGAGATGAAGCGAGTGAAAGAGAGAGGGAGAGATAAAAGGACAAAGAGAGAAAGAAAGAGAAGGAGGGCAAGAGAGATTTGGAGGAGGTTTTAATTGTTTTCCCATGATGCTTTGAGGGGGGCTTGGAGCTCAAAGCGTCAGAGCAGAAAGCTGTTGGAGGGCCTATCGTCCTGGCAACCAAGCCCGACCCTTTAGGACATATGAACACGCACACACACACACACACACGCACACGCACGCGCACGCACACGCACGCACGCACACGCACGCTTGTTCATTTGGAGTCTGACATCAGCAGGGTGGAATGCAGGGGGGTAGGAAGGAGGTGGGATGGTGGTCGGGGGTTGATTGGGATCAGGAGGCATTATGTTGAGGGTGTGTGTGTGTGTGTGTGTGAAGGGGGGGGGCAATGATGAAGAGGTGAAGAAGGAAGGAGGAGAGATGATGAGGAGTATGAGGAAGAGAGGGGGCATTAAACTCAGAAGATCGTTCACAGCGCACGAATAGTGTTGTGCCGTACGTTAATTTGCTCCAACGAAAGCTCGTTTGTTACCTTTACAAATCCGCCAAATTTCCCGTCTCAAGTCGTCGACCCCGAGCAGCACTGGTGTCTAACATCCCCGTGGTGTTGTTAAATTTCACAGTGGTGGGAATCAAGAGTAGTGGGATGCGAATCTAACTGTCATTTTGTCATTTAGGATACAGTAACGGAGCGTGGGCAGATGATGACTAATTCTGTTGAAAATAAGTCAGATTGACAGAGGTAGGATGCAATTTGTGGACAATTCAACTTCAATCTGTAAGAGGTGATGATACTACAAAGATAGAAACTTACTTTTTGATTGGTAATAACTGTTATTACTGATGCTGAAGTAGTAATTTTCGGTTTCTCATTATTGGGAAAATAAGTATGATCAATGCAATATGTTACTCTGCACACTAAATATATAACAGATTGCAGTTGTACAGCAAATTAATAAAGTCACTAGAACTGAAGGACATGCACGATGCTCCATTCACATGTGTACTGTCAGTCTCAGTTCTCTGTGGTTTGGACATTTACTGTTATTCCAATTAAGACAAATCTTAATATTTCAGCATACAATCACTCTTTAAACAGTAGTGGATAGGCCGAACCGCTTGAACTCCTTTCTTTTTCAACATGACAATGAACCCGGTGCAAACAGCAAAGTCCCTGAAGTCGTAGTTGTCTGAGTTGCCTGTGGTTGCAGCTTGAGTGTTCGTCAGTCAGTGCTGTCCGACACCTCTGGGATGAACTGCTACGCCTAATTGATAATGAATTGGAGCCAATTTTTTGCAGCTGTCTGTTGGAAAGCCTGAAATCAGACGAGTATCTGCTACAGCAGCTGATAAATGCCCTCAGTTAATGCACGGGCTGTTCAGCAGTCGCAGTTGTTGCTGCCCACATACTTCTGGCCACGTTTCGTATGATCACTCCCTAATTATGAGCTTGTTTAGGAAGTTGTGGATGTTTGTTTGGAGTTTGGTTTTCCGTCTTATGGGAGTGTAGATAGGAAACGTAGCATACATGGGCTTCCGCTCGTTTTATTTTGCTTTACTTAAGTCACACGTCTTGTTTCATCACACTCATTTGTTCTGTGGCTGATGGCTGCACAGTTCAGTCAGTGAATTATCATACAGACTGCTTAGGCCAGGCCTTGTTCTCACAGTCAGATAACTGCTACATTCAGTGGAGGCTTAACATAAAATATTTCTTGTTTTCACACCTTGATGTTAAGGCGAGCTGAAAATAAACCAGGCTGTGCAACACACGTTGTTCCCTGTCTTTACTCTGTCAGGCGGTTTAAGCATTGAACTCTCTTCCTGTGAGAAGAGAAACTTGTGTTTGTCAAGGATGGATGGATGGAGGAAGGACAGGAGGGAAAGTTCTTGGCTTCTTTGTTTCCAGGCCTTGATGTGTGACCAGCAGCTCTCCTTCCCTCCTCTCCTCCTTTCCTCCCTCCATCGTTGATGCGACATACAGCCCAGCTCCTCTTTTTTCCCCCCTTCTTCCATGCTTTCACTCTTTCAACCATCCTTCCTTACATAACCTCTCTTGCTCCTGCTCTTTCATTCCCCCCCCCATGTCCTCTCCTCTTCTCTCCTCTCTCTCTCCTTCTCCTCCTCCTTCTCTTCTACCTCTCCTCCTCTCTGCCCACCCATACTGTCTCCACAGGGAGCTGCTTCACACTGAGAATGAATCAAAAGGCAAAGGAGAGAAATATCCTTTCAACATGCGTGCGCACACACACACACACACACACACACACACTAGAGAACTGTGTGGGAATGAACCAAGGGGCCTCGCTCAAATCCCTGTCTCTAGGCAACCAGCAAGGATATGCTGAGGGAACAGCATTAAAGTTGGAGAAAAACTAAGAAAACACTCACCGCAAACACACACGCAGACACACACTCGCTCTCTTTCTCTCTGTATTTGTAAAATCAATCAGAAATGTTGAGCAATAAAAAAAAAGGGACGGTGAGCGAGCGATGCGTGTTGTGATAGTGTGTGTAGAGAAATGATTTAGTGTCACACTGAGTGTTGACCTTCAGAGGTTTGTCTCAAAACCAACAGTGATGCAGAGGTGAGCAAGAGCGCAAGAATGTGTCTCTGCGCGTGTGTGTGTGCGCGCGCGCGTAGCACCAAAACTGAATCGCAGCAACTAGTCACTTGTGCTTATTTTGGATGTGTGTGTTTATGTGAGTGTGTTCCCGTGCACGCTTATTCGTGCATGACTGTGTGTGTGTGTGTGTGTGTCTGCCACCTCTGCAGCTGGCCCTCCATCAGCAGATTAATAAGCTTTGTTGCCACGCCGACCGGAACCTAGTGACAACCATCCAGACCCAAGGCATTATGGGTAACGGACTGACTGGCCGCAAGCTGGCCCTGATTTTACAGCTCTGTTTTGTCCCACACCGCTCTCCTGTGTGTGTGTGTGTGTTAATTGCTCTTCTTTTAGCACCTTTCTCTGTGACATCACTGTGGTCACATATGCTTTTTCTTTACATCTAAGACCCCCGGACAGACACACACACACACTCATTTTGTTATTTAGTTGTTGTTGATCATGTGTAAAAACTGAGCATGCAACATATAAAGTTTTATGAATACAATGTCACACAATCACACAATGTGTGGTTCTGTTTAATTAGTGTTACATAACTTTTAAGGGAACCTCCAGAGATTTAGTATTACACTTTTATATAGGCACACAAGGGTTTCATTTAATCAGTCTTTAATCTTTTTAGTCTCCATTATAGGTCAACTCCATTGATCCTGGAGCCTACATTTCCCATAATGCAACTCAAAGGTTTGTTTCATTTGAGTCACTTGGCTTCAAAAATGCCAATGTCTTTCAAACTTCCATTTCTACTTTAAAAAAATGGTTTCTGATAAAAATTCAAAGCCACATACTGGAGCACAGAAAACATTATACAGCTGGTTTCACAAAACTAATCTTTCTGAAATCTGCAGAGTGTTCCTTTAATTTCAGGCTCCTTCACAGTAGTACTTGTATTATTTCAGTGTAATTTCTTTACATGTTTAACTCTTTAGTTAACAGGAAAGTTACCTTTGCTTTTCCAGCCTCTGTGGCTCTGAACCCTGAGCTCCCCCACCGCTGGTCGTAACGTTTGTGTTCTCGCTTTTTCAGGTTATTGTTGCCTTTCGCCTATTGTCAGGTCGTTGTTGCTGCAGTGAGCAGTTTCTTCTCCTAAGTCAGACTTTGTTTTGTTTTACAGGTTTTAGTAAAAGTCAAGTCAGAGCTGAGACAGCAACTAAAGGGTCAAGGCTAAGTCAAGACCAGCATAGACCTGATCCCATTAGAGTCCAAAGTAGAGGGCTGACGTTTTTTAAACAGTCGATCATTCACTTTGTCAACATCCAACACAAATTACAAAAGACGGATAGAAAACAGCCGCTTTGTGGTCAGAGCTGGTACAAAACTCAGTGTTTCTCCTCTTTGCCGCTGAGAGTGAAGTTTTTTTTTTTTTTTTTTTTTAAATAGTGGTGTGATGTCTGATACCAAAAAGGGTCAGAGTAGGATTTCGGCCACAGACCAGACATAAAGCAAAACGAGTTTTAGAAGAATGACAACAGACAAGTGTCCCTGGATGGAGCTGAGAGACTGGGGAAAGTGTTGTCTTTGTCCTCCTCTTATCCCCTCAACAGGCTCACAGAGTATTTGCTCACTAACCGTCCTTAACCCTCTCCTTTCTCCTCGTCTTTCTGTCTCTCAGCGTTTCTGTCTGTAACACATCTATATTTATATCACTTTCCCAACTTTTCTGTCTTTCTATCTACTTCTTCCCATGGCTTTTTCTTCCCTCAGTCACACTTTGTGTCTTTGTCCTAAACTCTTACGACACTCTCTCCATAGGCGTTCACTTCACTTACACGACTCTAGGGCCATGAAGTTGCAGTGCCCCCTGGTGGCGGATCGCTCTCCCAGCAGCACTTTCATTGAACCACATATTCAGAGGTGGTTTTTTTGTTTTGTTTAGCTAAACATAAAGTTGCCTGTACAATGTAATAGCTCTGTCATGAATCCTACTTTTGCAAGGTTGTTTTTCTTATAGTGGGTCATACTGGAGTGCTTTATATTACAGGGTGTTTGAAATGTTTGCCCCCCCCCTCATATATGCGAATAAGGTCTCAAAACATTTAGATTGCATTAGATTGTATGTGTGTGCCTAATAAAGTGGCCAGTAAGTGTATATACATATATATACTGTACATCGATGCATCTCCACACAAACTACACACACTCATGTCGTGGTGGTAGTGTTGCAGGCATAAATATAGTCTAATAATTAACCTGACTATCAACAAAATAGCCTTGGAAAAAGGCCCAGTTCCTGTGTGTCCCATGTCAAAGAATAATATGAATTGTATGATCCAGATTTTACAAACGGACAACTTTAAAGAAGGTAGAATATGATGGTGAATGGTTTTTTTAATCCCAAATAGAAGAAAACACAAGTGAAAACAAGACTAAGGGTAGAATAATAGCATATTAGGAAAGAAATATAAAATATGGAATAACATCACGAGGCCATGGAAGCATTCTGACTTGAGCAATATAGGAGATTTCATGCTGAGCTCATAAAATTCACATTTTAACATGACTCCAAACCGCTTTCATCTCCGGCCTGCTTATGAAACCACATTAAAGCAACCGCACCAACAAAAACTACCAACTTCTGTCTTGTCACGAGGAGTATTTCTGTCAGATCATTTCCCTCACTTTTAATTTCTGATGCTACTCCCAGCAGCTCTGAAGTTGAATCAGTCTGTCCTCGGGCGTAATAGAGACATGTGAAAGCACTTGCAGAGCAGTTTTTTGGCTCAGGTGATTTCCACAAACAGGCAAGATGACTGACGTTGGCTGCCAGACAAGAGAACATTTCTCAGTCAGCACATTTGTATCACAGTGTAGCTGCAGATGAGAATAGAATAGAATAAAGTTAGAAATCACTTGACATTTGGTCTGTGTTAAATTATCCATGACTGAATGCCACAGACTGTGGGCCTCAGAGAGCTACTTTGTCTGACTGAGCTCTGTCTGTCTTAATGAAGCTAAAAGAGTCTTAAACAGCTTAACACAGTCTTCAGGTTTCTACCTGTGTAAGGCAATACAGCGAGTGTAACGGTGCACAGAGCAACGTTGTGTGTGCACGACCGGGAGTAACTGTCTATATACTGTACTTTATGTGTGTGTGTGTGTGTGCGTGAAACGTTGCAGAGGAAAGCAGAGACAACATCAGAGTCCGCCACACTGAAGCATAATTACATCTAAACAGGCGACTGTTCCCATGAGGAATCCTGGGGGATTATCACTGTTTATCGCTCCTTTACGCTGTAGAGTTTTCATGTTCACGAGTGTGTGTTTGTGTGTCACCTTTGCCCATTTACCCTCAACATATCCTCTATCGACTTACCTCACCACAGTGTGATGAAACTACGTTGGCAGTCATAACGTGTTTCACCTTTTCTGATCATCTACATCGAACAAGGACATCATCACGAGGAAGATTTACGATGCTTGACCTCAGAGACGAGATTCTTCATCCCATTATATCAACAACGAGCATTAAGGCAATCTAAGAAGTCGGATTTCTCCTAACCTTAGCCACGATGTACGTAGTTACCTAAACATATCCATCAGATCAGAAAATGTGTAGAGGTTTCTTTTTATAAAACTTACTTTGCAGTTTTTACAGACTTTTTACAGCCTAAAGCCACCGACTACACATCACCACTTTGTTACATCTTGTGTATTTTTACTGGCGTATCCAGTATATCCCAGCAAAGAGTCTTTAAATCTTAGGGAACGTCTAAGAAAAGCACAACAAAAGGCTCTCAGAA
This sequence comes from Ctenopoma multispine, assembly GCA_034779795.1. Lineage (NCBI taxonomy): Eukaryota > Metazoa > Chordata > Actinopteri > Anabantiformes > Anabantidae > Ctenopoma > Ctenopoma multispine. The sequence goes on along the minus strand of JAUYWH010000020.1, from coordinate 20,551,512 downwards.
TACTATTTAAGTCATTTTCTTTACCACTGTTTAAAATGTATTTATTATTCTGGGTTTACATTTAGAGTTCAGTGGTGAGTGGTGATATTAAACTGAAATCACTGAGTCACAATATCACAACAACAATGTGTTTGTTTTTTTTATTATTGTCCCATTCAGTTGGATTTTCTTATTTTGGTTCAATAGGTTTGATCAATACAGAAAAAATTATATAATATATCTTCTCAGGTAGTTTTATAAACTTATGTTTTTGAGTTTCAAGACAACAACTTTGAATTGTTTCATGCATATTTGAATATGTCAGTTTAAATGTATCTTCTTCTGTTTGATGAGAAAAGTATTGTGTTGGCTGCAGTATCAAGTTAAGCCTGAAATGCAAGTGCAGCATAGTTAATATCAGTAACTCTAGTAAGTACATTTAATGCAAACTGCACTGCCCCAAATTAACTACAACTTGTGACAGTGTTTGATCAAAATGAATCAAATTTTGATTCATTACATTCACTTTCTGAAAAGATTTTTTTATTTCCAAAACAAAACACAAGTCAAAGAATATATTTTCTAATGAGCTTGTTGTAGAAACGAAGTGTTTTGCAAGACAGATCGAGGTCAGATCACATTTAACTGTAGAAATTTTAAAAAAAGGAATAAAAACATTTGATTTCAAAAGCTCGTTTCTCAAGGACAGTGAGAAAAAAAAAAACTTGCAGATGTAGTATTTATAAAAACAAACAAAAAAAACATTTTTTTCCCAAAATTTATACACCAGTTAAAAAAAAAAAGTTCACTGATCCTTCAGTGTCACAGCTCCTTTCCTGAGCCCTCCCTGTGAGACAAAGCTAAAGTCCCAGTAGAAAATTAGCGCATTTAGCTGTCATCGCTCAGCTCCCTTTACAATCCCTACCAGCATTCACACAGAGGGCCCTGGCCTCTTTTCTCTCCCTCCATCCATCCACCCATCCACCCCCAACCCTCGCAAGCTTGCTTTCTTTCTTTCTTTGAGTAGGAAAGGTGATCCGCTGTATAGCTCAGAGATCAAGACAGGAAGGTGTAAACTGCAGATAAATGTGATCAAGTGTCTTCGCTATCACAAGCCCTCACATCGGAGTGGCTGGCTGCCTGGCTGGCTGGCAGAGCCTACCCCCCACCACCCACAACCCCACCCCGCCCTCCTCCTCCTCTCTCCACACCAGCATGGATTAGCTGCCTTCTCTTTGTGCCTCTCAGTGGAAGCAGACAGGTAGAGGAGATGAGGAGATGTTCATTCACTTTGGACTTACAGACCTGCTCCCACTAGTAAAACAACCCGAGCGACTGTCATTAACTTCGTATGGACCTGTGGGTCTTAAAGGTCATTTTTTGGCCTGCTCGACAATGTAGGCAACAAACATGGCGCAACCAGAGTGAGATGAATACAAATAGATCTAGTAGATAAATTATATGCAGTTGAAAAGGAAACTAGATCCAACACTAAATGTAAAATAAACCACAGCCCTGTCATTTTGTCATCTTATTGAGTTGTTATGCAGGTACTGTGCGTTTTATCTGAGCTTTTATTACACAAACTGCCGTCTGCTACACGTGTAAACTGAAGCACAGCTATAAAGTTGACACCATGACTCTGCTGCATGACTTCTGATGCTTTTTAAAATGAGTCAGACAATGTCTGATGTTTAAACAGATTGTAAGGTGTGATGGTAAAAAGACTCACCTTAAAAATTTCCATGTACTTCAGAGTCACATAATCCACAGGTTAGTTGAGGTGTAGAAGCCTTGAGCCCTACTTCACATGCCTCACTCTCATCACCCGGCTGAAAGACAGAAGCAACAGTGGGAGAACAGTTTAAAGTCAAAGAAAAGAGAATTAATTCTCGTTTTGCGACAGAAAAATTAAACATTAGTTCCAAACAAGAATGCATCTAATCATTTTTAGCGATTAATAGCATGATAATGCATGCTAATTACACAAATTATACACATTGTGCAAAGTGGAGTGAAGTCAAAACTGAACAGCCAGTTTTGAGGTGATTAGCAAAGAAGCTCTGAGTGAGGGCAGTGATTGAGGCTTAATGTGCCTTTCTCTGCACCGACTCCTGGTACTGGTTTGGTTCTTTAGCTGGATATTTGCACAGATATTTGCCACACGTCTGCAAATATCAGAAGTAAAATGTAGTCGAACGCATAGACGACAAAATGAAATGAATCGTTGTGACGACAGGTGCTAGTTTGAGTGAATCACTTCAGAACTGCAGACGTCCAAAATGCTCTTTGACACTCACGCACTTTATGAATTTACACAACACTTTTGTGAATGACACTGACAAAGTGGCAAAGAGAAAGAGCGAACATGTGACGAGATACAGTCACATGTCAGTTCTAACATGGGTTGAACTGACTTTCATTCTCCTGGACCTTTACAAAATGTGTCAACATGAAATGTGAGTTCCCACAAATGTACTTTTAGTTGGCGGAACACATTTCAGAGTTGAAACTGCTCTACACGTCCCATATTGACAACACTTCTCTTTTTTTTTTTTCTCCACCTCTCTCTCTCTTTCTCTCTCGCTCTCTCTCTCTCCTTCTCAACAGTTCACGTGTCTGATAAACCATTTATCCCTCCAAGGACGTTTTTCCCATCCAAGCATCCATCCAGTGAAATTACACACTCAACACATAATGGAGTCTGTTCCTATCATCTTAGCACAGAGAGACCCAGAACCCACATCTGCTTCCGAATACCCCAGACAATAAACAATTCATTGCTCATCCTCAAATCTCATTTTTCGGACAAAGTCTTAACAATAAAACGAAATAAATTACGGCCTACTAAAGGGGCCGCCTTAGCCATTCGAAAGACATAGGGAAAAGTTTTCTCCGAGTTTTTTCGTGGTGAACAGATTCCACTGAGCTAACCATTATCTCAAGGAAGAAGTTAATTAAAGTGGCCCAGTCTGAATCAATGGGGGAATTTGCATCCGCACGATGGACAGACCAACAGACTGACGGCAAGAGCGGAGTGACGGCCATGACACCACTTCAGAAGAGAAGATTAGCCCAGAGACAAAACTCTCAGCTCTGATCAGCCTTACTGTGCGACTCTCCTCCTAGATTACTCTACTCCTACCCCTCCCTTTCCTCCTTTCTTTTTCTATTCCTTCCTTTCTCTCCATCCATCTACGCCTCCCCCATCTTCCATCCCCAGAAGAACTTGTGAGGGCTCGTCTTCAAAGCTCGTCCCCTCCCTCCACCCCTGTAATTCCTCACATCATTACCAAGTTTCCAAAACTTAATTTTAGCAATTACACATGCAATTAATTAATAAATGTGCTGTCATTACAGCCCCTTGTGTGATCTGAGCCCCATGAATGGGAGGTTGAAATAAAGTGGTCAAATGAACTGGGAGGGCTTCAGAGAGACACAGAGGAAGTGAGGGAGGGATAGAGGAGATGAGATTGTTATTAAGGGATTGCAGAGTTAATCAGTTGAGGGGCTGCTGCTCTATCAGAGGCAGAAGTCTGCAGTGAGACCGAACAAGAGACAGACTGAGAAAAAAAGATAGGGGACAAACATTAAAGTACGTTTGAGACCGCAGGAAAGGCAGGCAGAGAGAGAAGGGGGAAGAAGCAGACCAGAAGAAACATGAAATGGAAGAGAAAAAAGCCAGGAGGAAAACACAGTAAGGGGAAAGGAAAGAAAAAGAGAGGGGTGATAGCTGTGTGTAGTGCACTCGTTTCAGTTAGCGGGATTATTAATGAGATCAGTGAGTTCTCAGGTCACCTCAGCAGCATGAGCAACAAAGCAAAAGACACACACACAGTAAACAAATGAATAATATGCTCGATAGTCTTTGAGATGTGGGTCGAAATAGATCAAGAAAATATAAAGAAAGAAAAATTTACAATTTAGAATAAAAACCTTACAACCTTATAAAACAGAACTTTTACTCCTTGGTTATTGATTATTGATTTGACAGGATTTTCCTTTGTCGTTATGTAGAATCTGATCTGAATGTTCAGAGTGGAAACAGAGGAACAGGCTTCAGACTCATTTATCACTTCGCTGTGTTGATGGGAATCACACCTGATATGAGGAACAGGATTCAGTTACAGGTGTGTGTGTGTGGGTGTGTGTGTGTGTGTGTGTGTGTGTGTTGTGGTTGGATATCAGATGTACACCATAACAACAAAGTCCATTATTTCAGCCAATATTTAAACTTCACCAATCCTCACAGAGCAGCAGCAGTGATGTAGGATGTTTAGTCACATGACTGGACTCATGGAAACCTTTAACCTTTAAGACCACGACAATGGTCGGGTCAACTGAGTGTCACCACATTTACCAGATGCTAGTTGTTGTTGTCAAGCATTTTTTAAAGTTTGATGGCAGGAGAGACAAACTGATTTCTCACCCTCTTAGACTTGGTCTTTCTTAACTCTCTGAGGGCAGAGATGCAAAATGCAATGAATGTTGTTTTCACACAGAAAATGTGAGACATCAGGCAGTTTCACCTTCGAAAGTGTGCTGATGTCTGGGAGACAAGACTATTTAATCAAAATATAATACAATTATTCTAAAGTTCCCCTAAAAACATAAAAACAATAAGCAGATAAAATCGTGGAAAGGTACAATTTAAAGTGTCCGAAAGCTTGTAGAAACCTCTCATGTTAAATGAGAAAAGAGGAAAAACAAGATTAGAAGCGGGAAGAGAAACCAAATGACTTTCTGTGTCTCGGCTTCTCTAATCTGCGCTGAGTGCAGGTTGCTTGGCCGGGATGAATTAAAGATGAGGGTTAAAACAACACAGCTCCCAGGTTAAGAGGAGAGGAGCTAGGAGAGGAGCTAGGAGAGGAGCTAGGAGAGGAGAGGAGAGGAGAGGAAAATTAGATCTAGTGTCAAAAGTTGGTTATTAGTTCTAGTCTTTAGTGTCCTTTTAGAAGTTCTTATTCAAAATAAAATCTTTCAGAAATGAGGCTCTGATTTGCCATAAATCTCCTGTCAGTGTTTACCAGTTCAGGTTATTCATTTTAACTCAGTGTAATACAGTAGGTCTCTTTGTTTTACTCTGACAAAGTGTGTTTACCTCTGTCAAAACTGCCAGTACGTATGGGTATGGTCCGCACTCTGCCAATTCCATCCCAGCACGCCCGCCTGTCAAAACAACAACTCTCCCTCTTTTTTAAAGAGAAAAAGGGTAATTCCATGAATTAAAATGCTTAAATGACAGTCAATCAGGCTTGTAATTCCGTCTGGTATAATTAGAGGCTGGGAAAACTAATTACAGCGGAGAAACCTAACTCTCCTCTCGCTCCCGCTCCTCTCGCTTCTACAGCAACCCTCATCACCAAGATCAGGTGACAGCTATCAAACTCGTTAGGCCGCCACGCACCGCCACACACAAACACACACATATATATATACACACGCACTGTGTGGTTGAGCGAGCAGCTAGGCCAAAAAAGAGATGGAGATGAGGAGGAGAAAGATGAAGGGATAAAAAAAAACGTAGCAGTAGGTAATCAAGAAAGAGTGGCAACAACAACAGGTTGTGTTTTTAATCAGCAGCAGAGAGAGATTCTAAAGCTGTGCAGGGACGAGGTAAAACAAGTGATAAAGAGAAAAAGAGTAGGATTATGAATAATAAAGACACCCATAAAGAGGGAAGCTAGGGAGTGCATATACACTGAAATGTAAACTACTTTAAATGCATCAGGTTGCTCTCAGCTTGATTACTGCTGGAAAAGCTGTTTGCAATAAAAAAAAAAAAAAAAGTTTCTGATTATGCCCACGACACGCGAACAATTTTACCCATCTGAATGACACAGCCAGCTGATAATTAGTTATGGTTATAATTAACTGCTTAAGCTGCAGAAGAACTTAATTTCATCTAAAGTGCTGAAGGACAAAGTCCCAGAGCACCAAACTTCTTCTGCACAAAGTACCAGCTGCTGTGGGCTGACAAATACAGTAGCACATCAAATGATGTGAGACTGAAATAAACACCAGGCACCTTCACACATACTGAGGAGCAGCCAGCATAAAGAAACTTTTTGTATTTCTCAGTGTTAATTATCAGTCCACTGTGAATATATTCACCAGATGTCCACAGAACAGATGTATTTTCACCACTGCAACATCAACCCGGCTCAGAAAGCTAGAGAAGCGAAAAGTGCATAGAAAACGTAAGTAAATCATTTTAAGTAATATTTTAAACTTTGTTTCTGCTGGAATTATAAAGTTAAAATAATGAACAACAACAAAGCTAATCACTGAACTACTTTTAAATCTGTTTTTATTTGTGCAATAAGTTTTGTTGTTGTTTTGTTTTTTTTACTATAAACTGTGCAGTTAACAGGAATGACGTTTCCTCTGCTTCCTGGAATACCGATGCACCTTTCGATTCACAGCTGCAGTAAACTGACACCTGCTGCAGGCTGGTCAGTTAGCAGAAACCTCTTACGTTAAACACTCTGTAACATTTAGCCCCTTTTACATCCCTGCCACGGCGCTGTAATGACTAGGTATCACCATGAAGACAAAGTCATTACACTGAAACCAATTGTCCAAATCCAGGTTTTTTTTTAACTACGGGTCGGGACCAAAAGCAGGCCTGGGGCCCGATTGCAGGACGGTTTCCTTGTGAGAAGAGTAACAGAATACTTTGACGACTATCCAGCCCAGAGCCAGGAGCTGTTTTTTTTTTGCAGTTTGCTCTGTGTAGTACATACAAGTATTACTACAGTAAATTACTGCAACATTAATGTGGCGTATTCATTTGCCACATTTTAAGTCTAAAGCAGGAGAGTAAAACTCATGCTCACACAAATACACAGACCCACACACATTTTGAGTTTCAGTAACACATCTGATGTAACTGAAACTCAGACATTCTCAGTAGAGTTTGTCTCTGTTTTCGTTTACAATGTGTTTACCTGTTAATGTCAGTGAATTGTTGGCTCTTCAGAGAGAAACTGGCAAGATGTGACCCCCCCCCCCCCACCCCCACCCCTCTAAACCACATCGTGGCAGTGGGTGGGGGACCAGTTTCCAAGGCGACTGGGGTCTCATTTTTCGCCAGTAGCCCATTCCCAACCTGTTACCAAATGAGCCAGAGCAGCACTGCCGAGGCTTCAAAGAGCAGCAGCCTCAGAGCCGCCACGGGAGCCACTAATGTCAAGAAATTCAATACCACAGCCAGGGCTGGAAGATTTCAGCTAGAGCTACACAGACAGATGGAGAGACAGACGGGTTGTTTAGTTCTTCATTTGGTTAAAGAAACAACAGATTTAGTTTTCAAAAACTTCCACTCTCCATCGTCTATCTAACCGATTTATTCTCAAGAGCTCCAACTTCAGCTGATGTCAGCGCACCTAATTCCCGTTTTACTTTCTGGGCTTTTCTAAAGTTCGCGTAAAATTCACTTGATAGTCGGATGGAAACATTCAGTTACAAGTCTGCCTCTTCTTCACTCCCTCTCCAGCTCCCTGCATTTCTTGCCGTCCCCCTCCCTCCCTCTCATTTTCCTCCGTGCCTCGAGGTTGCAGAGCTTCAAAGTTTATATTTCCCTCCATGTTAAGTTGTGGAAGGATGCGAGAAGAGAAGAGAAGAGAAGAGAAGAGAAGAGAAGAGAAGAGAAGAGAAGAGAAGAGAAGAGAATTTTGTAGTCAAAGGAAGGGGAAACTACAGTACATGTACAGTATAGTACATGAAGTACACACAAAGAGATTATTGGATTTTAAATTAAAACCAGTAGTTTAAGAAAAAGTTGGCTTATATAAATTGTCTATTGCAACAAACAATTTCAGGACTCTGTGCAACAAGCAAAGTCAGTGTCCACACACTGATGTAGTAATTCAAACACTGTAACGCCATTAGAAATGCTCACATCCCCTAATGTCACGCGTCTTGCAAACTTATTCTGCTCATCCCTTATTTATCTGTTATCTGACTCTCAGGATGTGATTTTGCACATTTCTTGTATAATAATAGTGATTCTCAAAATCAGACTGATATTTGAGAGGATCACGGTGCCGGAGCTGGGGACTCACAACAATCTAGGACAAAAGATGATATTACAGTACCTACACACAACACAGACCATGTTTCCCCTTTCAAACACATTTAACATGTATTAAATATATGTCCGTATTCCATGAGCATAGTATATAAGTACGTAACTGTTTTAAAACCGGACGGACCCAGGCCACATTTCAGTCGTGTGTGTGTGTGTGTGAACGCACAAGTGATGACTCCTTCCCTATCTCCCATATGTGCAGTTCTGAAGAAGTTTACAGGAGGCTTGGCTGTGTGTGTGCGTGTGTGTGTGTTCGTGTGTGTGTGTGTGTTCAGAGACACAACAGCTGGTACATAGAGGAGTCTTCTGTTCCACTTTCTCTGCTTCCCACAGATTTTAGGGTTTTTGGTCAAAACCTCGATACAGTACATGCACCAAGCTTGATCAAGTTTTGGACTCCTGCAAAATTACCTTCCCCACATCCCACAGGAGAATGACACACTTCCACCCTCTATTCATGTCCACTTGTCCCTGTGGACGTCTTCAATGTTCCCTCAACCTGGTCTGGATGCATCAGTTCACCTGCTCACCACGTATCCACCCCACTGCTTGTAGATCCATCTATTTGTCTGTCTAGGCCTGTGTTCTCTCACCAGGGTTTGATTTCAGGCTGAATCGACGCCCTGTAAGACGAGTCGAAGCCAGCGGCTCCGTGGAGGCTCCAGGGAGGGGAGAGGGGGGCGCACGGCCAGGTTTCATCCCAAGGAGGGTGCAGTGTTCTGGGGTTAGGAGTGGCCCTGGGCGCCCCTGGGCACGATGGAGGGACGGATGGGTGGATCCGCTGACTGATGATTGTGTTTCCCCTGAGGCAGAGAGACATAGATCACAGCAGGTAGAGCAAGCGAGAGACCGAGATCCCTGCTCCGGTTAACCATTTCATGCATAACATACTTTATACAGAGACTTTGACCCATAACTGCAGAACACTGTACTGTGTGTGTCTCTGTGGCTTGAGGCTGTTTTTCAAGGTTTGGAGCAGGTGAAAAATTTATGCTACAGCATACAATGTTATTTCAGGCAATATAGTGCTTTTATATTTGTGCCAACAGTTTGGGGAATGTCTTTTTTGTTTCAACATGTCCCCGTGCACAAAGCAAAGTCAATAAAGTAGATCCTCACAGATCTATAATCTCAGGCAATATCTTACAAAAAATAGTGTAACCTTATAGATTGCACAGAGGCAGCGAGGTTCTGGTGTTTGGATGGGCAACAAAACACCCGTTAACGCAGGTGTTTGCTTCACAGTTTGTTTAAACCATCTCAAACCACAGTCCTGCCAAGGTTAAGTAGGTTAGTCCACTGACATGTCAAAAATGCAACAGTCTGTCACATCATTGCTCCATCATTGATCCGTCATTCCTGACAGCTTTTGAGTAGCTCCATTCATGTTCTATATGGCAAACAAAGTACTATCCTACTACTAAATATAGGATTAAATTTAGACCATGGCTCTTCTGGTGGAAATGCAGGGAACAGTCCTGCAGTGGAAATGGGGTAACCGATGAGCAAGGTTTATTGCCCAACAACTGCACTTACTCTCTGATGCTAATGTGGCTAAATGGGGGAAAAAAAAAAAGAAAATCACAGTAACCAGTTCTCTAACCTTGTGGAAAGTCTGAGACCAGAAAAGCAGAGGCAACAATTTAAGATTCAAGACTTATAATACTATATCTTATAGTTATACATTGGTATAAATGTAAAACTACAGGATGCCTACAAACTTTCAGGTCCCCACATACTGCAGGACTATGGATACCAGGGCTCGATAAACGTTGGCACCTCTTAATCCTGGCTAAATCATGACAGCCACCTTGGCCACAACTTACCTCCAGACACTGCACTTACTCTGACTCTCTCTGCCTTTAGCATAGTTTCTCATCCTGTCTAATAATCACATATCAGACAGTCCTTTCAGATACCAAATATAGATTCCGTTTCCGCTCTTAACAAGTCTGTTTCATTAAGATGTGCGGTAATCCTAGTTTTCAAATGAACATCAAAGGATTGGCATGAACAGGGCGAGAGGAAGAACAACTGAGAGAAGAGACAAATATTTCCTGTCATTGACAGATCGCCGAACAAAGAAGCGGAGCGATAAATTAAAATGTTAATCTACAACTTCCTTGGCGTTTCGACGTTGTTGCTGGAACAATGTTGGGTTGTTCCGCTGCACTTCCGAAACAACAAGTCCCACGTTTCACCTTAGATGTTGTGGTGTGTATTATGTGCAGCAGGTGTTTTTCGTTTTCAAACATAACCGATTACTCATAGTAAATGAGGGAATGCCATATCTCATTAAAACTTTACTACTCCACTTGATCAAGTTTGGACTCGTGTACGTTGTCTGGCTTTAGACAAGTTTTTCTTGTTTGCTGGTTGTTTGGTTGTCTGACTATAAATGTGTCATGTGTTGACTGACATGTGAAAAGCTCAACACCTTGAAACACATTTTAACTACATGTCAAAATGCTCTACTACTACAACAACTTTGCTCATCCAAATATCATTGTTTTAATCAGTAACACATCACTGAAGTGATGTGCACTGAGCTGTCAGCACTTACTACGTCCACGCAGTCTATTAATGTGCACATTACAGGTGTTCGTTTCAGTTGCTGATTGCCTTTTTGCTATGTAGCTGAATTTTTAAAAGCACTTAAGTCTTCTTGCTGCCCAACATATGTCTTAGCTAAATTATCAACACCCTCTAGTCTTGGGTACATTTTAACCAGGTTTCTTATATGAACTAACAGTGATTTTTTTGTGACACAGAGTGACAGCCTCACTTTGTCACAGAAGGAACAGCAGCACTAGCCTAAGGCCTGTGTGTGTGTATGTATTTGTATATATGTGTGTGTGTGTGTGTGTGTGTGTGTGTGTGTGTGTGTGTGCAGGAAAGCTAGGGAGTAAGGTTCACCTCAGCTTTGAAGCAGTTTCAGGTATCTGTGTGCCAGGCAGGTAGACACGCAGCCCTCAGCATATAGGCCAAGGTACCCTCCCTGTGTGTGTGTGTGTGTGTGTAGCAGTAGGTCTCAGGGGAAGTCTCTGGTGGTCACAGAGCTCTGTCTAATACATGAAGGATGGTTTCTCGTTCTACTTATTTTACCCTTCTCTACTTTCTACTACTCTTGCCTTCTCATTGTCTCCCCTCAAACTCATTCTGTCCTTCTCTTCTGTTTAGTTGTCACTACATTCATGTGCAATACACCACAACTGAAAAAAAATGAAATAAAGTGAAACTACTTTTTTCAACAAGGTGAACAAATTTCAAGATCATCATGTGACCTTTTATTTCTCACTGCAACGTGCTTCTGATATGATGTAAGAAGAGCCTGTTTCTTCTTACTTCCTCCAACTTTAACCCCAAGCTTTTCTCATAGGGTCAAATTGACCGTTTTTAAAGCGATAAGCATATGATAATTTTCACCCCCTTTTGGTGTCAAGTGCCGAAATGATGGCTGCCTTCTGGTACAATGGCAACAAAACGGTGGCTGGAGTTTGCACCAAAAGGTCAAAAATGCTGGACAGCCATTGGATGTTTTGTTGGGATTAGACACAAAGCGTATGGGTTAGGTTTAGACAATATATAAAGATAGTTAGGCTTAGTTAAAATTAACATTTGCCTTAAAAATGACTGCTCAACTTTACATGACTTGTGTCATGTGGCTGGATAACAAACAAAGTGATTTAGTTGGGATTAGGCACAATGACATCTGGGTTAGGTTTAGGCACTTAAATAAACATGGTTAGGGTTAGTAAAAATGTCAACTTTTAACCTTAAAAGAAAAACAAAACACAGCTTCTTTGAACAAAACATTTGTACTGATGTTTTTCATGCAACTGGAACCAATAACGTCAACAGAAAGTTGTTTTATACAGGTACTGGATTTGCACCCTTGTCTCCTGTGGGAAAGTCTTGTGTTTTGTTATGTCACCCATCCTCCTCCTGACAAACTTTGAGCATACAAACAGTTGATTGTTGTGTAGTGTTAAACATCATTAAATGGTGAAGTGTACGAGACTGCTGCATTCTGGATCACCTGGAGAGGTTTGATTCACATTACAGTAGCCCGAGTGGTAACGGAAGTAACACAGTCAGAGTCTAACTCAAACCTATTTTATAATCAGATAACTTAAACATATGCGTGTTTATAGCAGACGCTGTGCAACACATGATCAAAGAAAGACAAAGTGATCACGTTACAATATTCATAACATGATACCTGGATGTTGACGTTTGTGATGACAGGACAGACTTTTAGGGATAAATTATGCAAATGGTATTTTTATGAAGCTGGTCTGACATCTGTCACCTTTTACAGCCGTCTGTTTGGCCTTCTTCCTGGCTCCCTCTGATCATATAGATAAATAAACAATCATGTACTGAACACATAGTAATATAATGACTTTGTAGATTTTATCTGCAAAGGTGAATTAAACATTGAGCAGTTATTAGGTTTCCAGGTTTACATAGCCCTTTAAGACTTTTTAAAGTCAGTTTCATTTATAATTTTTCTGTAATTGTAGTTAAAAAAAAGAAAAACGTTTTTTAAATTGTTTTTGCCCTTCAGCTATGTCACACTTGCAAGCTGTGTGGAGGTAAATGAGACAGGTAACATGCCGCCCATACCCAAACACACACACACGCGCGCACACACCGAGGCAGGAGCCCTGAGGCACGTTGTTAAGCGGAGCGGGGCAGGACATGTTTGGGGGTGGAGGATTGTTATTGTTGCACCATATGGAGAATGATGGTTAAAGTTGGAATCAGGTGCATCTGATAATCTCTTCCTACTCCACCCTTCTACCTCTTTTTTTTTTTTTTTTTTTAAAACAGTCTATTCTTCACGTTCTTAGTCTTTCACACAGCTGTGACATTAAATCTCTTGAAGGCTTTTTAAAAACAGATGCAATTAAATGACCAATAATGTGTTAAATGTTTGTAAAAAAAATAATTTGCATCATAACACTTGAAAAAACAATGAGATAAAAGTGGCTAAAAGCTTGAGCATCGAAGCTAACTCTTGAATTTGAATCATAAAATAGGCAGAATGTCCAAAATATTCTCAACTTAAACGTTGCACATGCTTTAGGGATCATTTTTGGCGATTGATTGATATGACTGGCCTCTGTGATCTCTCTTCAGTCTTTGAATATAAACACCTTCTCAGTCTTTGCTTTGACCGTGTTTTGACCATTTTCAACCATGGACACCTTCAGCATAGAAAAATAATATTTTTCCTCCCATACAGTAAATCCAGTTTGTATTTAACATCAGACTATTCTACAATAGTTGTGATTTAATTGTTGTGTTCTGACCCATTAAGAGCAGATTGATATTTAGATTTTCTTTGAACACAACCAGCAGGTTTTACTGTATCATTTGCTACATGTGCTTTCCCTCCTCTCTTCCTCTTCATGTTAAAGATGACAGCTAATAGTGTATGCTATGGTAAATTCACAGACTCCCCCCCCCCCCTCCTGTATGTCATGTTGGTGTGTAATAAACCTCTTCTTTGCACCTCCGTCTCACTGCTGCCACTCAGTCAGTGTGTTTGTTGCCATGAATAGGATTTAGTGTCACACACAGGAAGCCAAGGCTTCTTAAAGCGTGTTCTCACACACCCCTGTCCCTCCCCAACCATGCTGCAAGTGTATGTTTGCGTGTGTGTGTCAGGTAGGTTAATGCAGTCCTGTCATCAGAAGCCTTATCACTGTTGGACAGGATTCAGCGCTCCACCTCAGTGTCAACTTAACACACAAGCATGCTCACACACTCACACAGACACACACGCACACACTTAAAATACCATGACTTATTACTTGGCACCTCATTAACGTTTCCATTGAAAGTAAAAATCATGACAAACTTTATTTGGTTACTTGTCATACATGTCTCTGTGTGTTTGGGTATAAACGCTACGACTGCAGATCACTGTTGGTATCAGCTTTGGAAAATTAATGCCTAAAACATTTTAAGAACCAAGACTGAGCTGTACTTCAGAGTTGCCTTGTAAACGACTGGTAGATGCATTTTTATGTGCTCAGCTCTTGTGAAACAATGAGAAATTATTTAATGATTAATTTTGCAATATTTTATAGGGACCTTAATATTTATGCAGCATGCTGGCGCCTTAGTTAACACAGACATCATGGGTGGCTGCTGGCCTACTGAGTGTGGAGGTTTCTCTGTGTACCTCCCCCTTCCTAACCCTAACAATCAACTTAGGTTAATTAGACTCTAAATTGTCAGTATGATCGCAAGTTAGATATTGTTATTTTTATTTTATATTTGTTTCATATGCAACTAAACTGCAAATGCAAATACACTTTTGTATTGTAATGCACACACTCAGGAATTGATGTTATGTAAATGGCAAATACATATGTATGTGTCAGGGAAGTGTTCAGACTTCAGCATTATTAAAGCTATGTTTATGCGCTCACAGCACTTGGTTAGGTTAGGTAAAGGTTGTGGTCTGGCTCAGTAGAGAAAAAAAGCATGCCTTCAGATGACAAACACATTATGTGAGTACTATGTGTTTCTAACCAAATTGCTTTGTTGTCTAAACTTGCTGTATAAGCAATATGTGGGAATCTGGATTCAAACCTGGGTGTGTGTCGTGTGACAGTCTTTTGCATTTTGCACAACCTCCAGCCCAACCAACTCCCTGTGACTCAGTTTGTGTGAATAAATGCAGCACTTCATTAACTAAAATATATGTTGCGCTGGAACATAATTCAGTCAGTAGTGATGCTCCATGTAAAATGTAATCACAATTGCAGTTTAGTTGCGTGGAAATGTAATATTTTTAGGAGACACGGTTACTTAAAAACAAAAAACGCCTTCCTACTTCATCATGTGATTATTATAAGTCCAATTGTCAATCATCTATTAGTTTTAGATTTCTCTAACTCTTGAGAAAAAACATCTGGGTCCTTAAGAGGTTTCTGGTGTCTCTTCACCGTATTCTTATTCACCTTGGTTCTTTGCCATTTCCTGCTGAGCACATTCAGTAAGTACTGTAATCAGCTTATCTGGATTGATTCCTGCAAACAGCTGCTTTCAGTTGTAGTCAAAGGGAACCAAACTGTCCATGTCCGTAACGGAATATTCAAAATATAGAAATATAGAAAATTCTGCATAGCTACACATTGACTCTCAGATCTCAGATCTTGGAGGCTGCAAATATTTAAAAGGTATGATCTTTTTTTTTATTTTATAGAAGAAAACTACAGATTCAATTAATTAACCACAGCCAAAAGGTGTAAATAGAGCTCCTTTTTGTTTTGTAAATGTAAGATTTAGTTAAAATAGACCACAGAGTCCGTTCTCCACAATGAAAGAACAACTATGCAGTGCAATTACTGATGTGTTTTTAATAGCTTCTGGAAAACAATGGAGCTGTATTGCACAATGGAATAATCTATGATGGACTTTAAATACACAGACAATATCTAGTAGAAACAAATAATTGTTGGTTTTGGTTTTCTCATGGAATTTGTTGAACAAAAATAGAGAATATCACCAAACCTACACTTAATGCGTTGCAATTAATGTGTCCCAGTTTTAAAAGTGATTATATGTCTGTAGATATCCTTGTTAATGTTGTGCGAACGTAGTTTCTCTTAAGACCAGTAAGCTTTTGGTAATTTTAGTCTTCCCCTCCCTACATCCACCTTTTCCACTGTTTGCAGTGGGTCTTCAACACAGCACCTATCTGGTACTGTAACTGTTATCAGGAACATGAAGATTATAGCAGCCAATTATTTGATGAACAGGAAGCACTATCTGTTTTACCCCGATCCTGCAGGGGTGCCCACTTAACAATATCCAACCTTAATGATAATATTAATGTGTACCAAGACAAGTCAACCAGAACAATTTGAGTCAAAGAGCCACAGAGTGTTTGGAAGCTTATCGCAACACAGCTACAGTCAAAGACAATTGGTATTATCTGTAAAACAACTTATTACACAGACTATCAACTTAAAGAGGAGGGGATGGAGCACACAAAGACATGCACAAACACTTCTATATTCACGGAGGCAAACACACACACACACACACACACACACGTTTATCAGTAAGGTCAAACCTATTATTAACCCCAGGGGTCTGAGCATTAAACTCTTCCTCCTGACGGACAAAAGATCCTCCTGAAGAAAATAACAATCATACAACTACTGAACAGGGAGCCTGATAGCTTCTTAGAAAAAAATAAAGAGAGAAACCACATGAAAAAGATAAATAACCCATGATTGCTTGCTCCACCTCCTCCTTCCTCCCTCCTCCCTCCTCCCACTCCCTGCGCACACACCCGGAGGCTCATGGGTAAAGCCTCAGTATCAGGTGAAGGCTGATTCGGAGTTAGCACCATTCCTATTGTCAAAGGACTTTTATGTGTCATATTAGTTACAGTGAGACAATAGTAAGATCGATCCAGCGGAAACCAGGTACAGTTAGAGGGAGAGGATGGAGAGAATGCAGAAGCATGTTAATATCAAGTTGTTTTTCCATTGAGGTCAGTGGGACAGGAACAACTTGTGGCATGCTCTCACAGTCATACACACAAAGAGGGAAGAAAAAACACTGCCCAAAGGGAACTTCTTCTGGAAGCTAAAGTGTACTGTCCCAGAAACGGAGCCAAAAGAAAAGAGATTTAAAGATACACATCACATTTGGCTGACACTTAAAAAGATTGTTATATGTTATTACAACGCTGGTCTTATATTTTAGTTCTGGCCATTCATTCCTATCACACATAATAACATTGTACCATCCAAATTAAAGGCTGACATCTGGAGCGGCAGCCACATGCTTAAGGAAAGGAAATCAGCCAACAGTTTACACCTATTATCTAAACCACTTTGAGGATAAAGCCTAAAGTCAGCCATCCCTCGATGAACACAAAAAAGCGTAGAATTGCTAAATCTCTGTTAAGTGAGGAGAGGAGAGGAGAGGAGAGGAGAGGAGAGGAGAGGAGAGGAGAGACTCCACCCACCCCCCGGGAGGTGAAATGAGAACGGGGCTGACCAGTGGAAAGAAACAGGAATAAACAATAAAAGATCATCATCCTGCTTGTCTGGGACCAAATCCCAAGACAAACCATCACATTGAAGGAAACCCTTTCATGCAGTCATGTGACTGGCTTCTCATAAGGGAACAAAAATGTTAAGATCTGGGTAAGTTCAGGGTACGTTTTTGTTTTTCCTGAAGAAACACAAAATGCCTGCACATGACTGTAAGACAAATAAGCAAAAAAGGTTTGAACCTTCCTGTGCAGGTGTCTGAGCATTTGCTCCTCTGCCATCTCTAATTAAACTGCAGGGACAAATCTAAATGGCAGCCAGAAACCTTGATATGCTGCTTCGTCCTCTCTCTTCCCCTTTGACAGCTCTAGCAGCTATAGCCTTGGGCCCCGAGCTGCAGATCTTCCATCTCACTCTGCAGCTTTGGTGAGTATCAAGGTGACAGATACATTCAGTGCCATCCAGTTGCTGTGAGGAAACACTGGGCGTAGGTGACCTTGATCATCTGGCACATTTCTCTATCTCAGAGAGATAACAGAGAGGTCGTGTTTATTGAGTTTATCAAGTGTTCCAACTTATCAGCAACAAGAAAAGTAATTACCAATGTTAATTTTTCCCCGATCACTCAGTTGTGAGATATTGTAATGTTGTGGTTGTGCTGTACAAAGGGTCAGTGTTTGGCCCTGGTCCCTCACAACAGGAAAGTCCTTAATGTGACCTCTTCTCTTCTGTTCTCTGGCTGGACTTTGCATGATGCCCGTACGTACCAGTGTTTTTGTTTCCTGCAGGTGTTTTCTGTTGTTTCTCTGCAACAACAGGCAGCTAAGGTGAATTAAGTCCCTAAAACAAGCGTGTGATGAATGAGTGCTTTGCATTTTGCTATGGAAAGAAACGCAGCCAAATGCTGCAATTCCTCAGTATAGTACATGTCCTGTCGACGTATTTGAAATGACTCATTCAGTGAAGAACGGAAAAAATGTTGATTAATACTTCATTTTTTACCATTTGATGCAGCCTTACTTCCTCTCTCCCATGGTGCTCTCTGGTTTCATAGCAGGTCAGGGTGGCATGAGAATGACCTGACAGGTAGGGTCAGAGGTCACAGGGTCAGGTCTGCGCTCAGGTACAGGGGTCCTGTTACACATAAAGACACAGGACAGGAGAGGGGTCTTGTCACTCACTGTCGGCTGATCACAGCACTGAACCATAACCTTCACCTCTCAGAATCTCTCAGCGGAGCATCCTGCACCACCAGTGACCAGGCTCAGACGAATATGGATCAGTATTAAATTTCTGACCTTGAGCTGATGACAGAGCCTGAGAATTTTGATTCAAAATATTTGGTTCTGCTGATTTCTCATCTAAATAACGCAACTATGCTACCAGGTTTGCCACTGTTGTTCATAAAGGTACATTACACCATGATGATCTCACGTGCCGTTGAAATTTGCAGGTGACCATAACTTTTCACGATATGCTGTTTTTGTGGGGAGCACCAGGTGACATCATGATAACAACATACACTGAGACGAAACACAAAAACTGTCTAGTAAAATCTAGAAGTCTACATAACATTATGTCCAGGAAGAGTTCTGAAAACATCAATAAAGCAACACCTTAAGGTACGTCATCGTGAGGTGTTTCTAATGACAAAAAAATATAATGCATTAAGTCCAGAACAACACTTTTCTGAAATCATCAAGTCATCATCACCAATACTGATCTGTATATAATGTTAAAAAACCACATACGACACCAGGAGTATAGAAATCCGATTAACGGCATTTGCACATTGATCACAAAGTTTAAATAATGTCGGCTCCTAATCTCAATCTCTGTCTCCCTCTAGTGCTGGTCCCCGATTAAATGTTCTCCCGTCAGCTTGAAAAAGAACTAAAATGTGCAAACGAGACAAAGACACTTTTAACCGAGTAGTTGTGTCTTGAAGGTTTGATTTTTTTTTTTTGCTTCATATGAGGAGACAAGTTAACCAACATAAACACACATAAAACGCAATGTAATACACACACAGATTCATCAGGCTTTGGGAATCAACAGCTTAGCATGAAAGCAAAGGTGAAACTGAATCTGTAAATTGCAGAGCAGGGAAAAGGAACGAGAGAGAGGGCAAGAGGCATAGACAGGGAGCTGTTATCAGAGCAGGGGTGTGTGTAACCTCATCCCCCTGCTAGAGTTTCCTGATCAGGTCACCTGACCTCTGCCTGTGGATGCGATTGGCTGATTGGGTCTTGCAGCCAGGTAATGATGTAAGGTGAGTGTGTGGGAACGGGAGAGGGTGATAAACCTGTGTGTGTGTGTCTATGTGGGAACAGGGTAGGCTGATAACAGCTTTTCCCACTGCTGACCCTCTCACCTGCCTACCTAACACTGGTTATCCTACACAGCAGGAGGTCTGTGTGTAGATTGTGTGTCTGCGAATGTGTGCGTGCTGATGGAGGGTTAGTGTGTCCGTCTGCATTCGTTGGTACACCTGAGTGTTTGAATAACCTGAGTGAACAGAAAGTGCCAGACTGAAAAGGAGAGTTTCACAACCGAGGAGAAGAAGAAAAAAAAACGAAACAGGGTTCAACAAAGAAGTAAACCAAATACGAAACGTTACAACACCACTTCAGTAGTGGGATAGAAGTATGTACCCCACCAGCAAATGTAGTGTTACATACGTGCATCCTTTTGACAGAACATCAGATCTATTAAACTGGTGACTAATGATACGAGGACACACGGGTGGAAACATTATGATTGAAAGTGCTTCTTTCCTCAACTAAAATTTATACTTTTTTCTTTTTTTTTTCTTTACCAAAACACCAATTCATGCAGTAACTGAACAAGTTTCTCCCAAGTTTTCTTAAATTTTTCACTGCTGATGTTTGAGTGCACCACTACACATGTCAGCTATGGGTTCAACCGTGCTTAACTCCTGACTGTGCTGGAGTGGATTTTACTGTGTAACATGATCTATTTGTACTCACATTATTGTTTTGTAGTGTCTGGCCTCTGTTAAACTTTCTACTCAGTTTGTCATGTCTACACAACCATCATAATCTCCCTCCATGGCACTTTAAGACCCACAAACACATATGCGCCACCCCCCCCCCCACCCCCCCACCCCCCCCCCACACACACACACACACACACACACACCCCAACACTGCCATCAGCACCATCAACACAGTTCCCATCCTAGTTGCCCAAAACCTTAATTGATCTTGGCCTTTAGTTCAGCATGTGTGCGTGTTTGTGTGCTTTCTGGACAGAGGGAGAGAGACGGGGAGAGAGGGAGTGACAGTCAGTGGGAATAGATTTTCTGGGAACTGGGAGCCCCCATGAACACCACACTACATTTAACACACACACACACACACACACACACACACACACACACACACACACACACACACACACACTCCTTCCCCCTTGGCCCCCTCATGCTGGAAGAAGCTGGCTGGTTCTCAGACACCTGGTCATTACCATTGCTAATTAGGTACCATTAATCAGGCCTGTATGAGAGTGTGTGTGCGTGTGTGTGTGTGTGTGTGTGTGTGTGTGTGCGTGTGTGTGTGTGTGTGTACCAGCGTGTTTTTATGCATGTGAGCATTTGTGAGAAGTAGACAGAACCAAAAAAAGAGACAGCTTTTAAAAGACGGAAAGTACATTCATTAACAATGACCGTTTCAAATTATTATAGTAACCCTTTCTTAATATTCTGTCTTATTTTCCGCCATGATTTCTTCAATTTGATGTTATAATTTAACCTAATTCTTAAAAGTATGGTGTAAATGTTTACATGGCAAATACATTTCCAAATTGTTGAAAATCTTTTGTTGGTGTGTGTTGCTTTCTACTTTTCTAACTATTTTTACTATAAATACTTTTTATTTTTGCTTCTCTTTAAACAAACTAAATGTCTTCAAACAAAGATTTACAGTACTTACCCTGCTTAGGAAGTTATAGAAAATCTCATTTTAGTACATTATTGAAGCCATTTACTGACAAACTGGGATATTTTCTGTATATTTTGTGCTTAACTGTTTACACATTTTACAGTTTTAAAATGTCAAAACTGTCACCTACAGCATTTATTTTAGCCGGGGACCACATTTATCCACGCATCAGTTTCCAGCTGGTCACTGGGGTTGAAGAGGTTACAGCCAGTTTCCTGAACATTTCTCATGACAGACAGATTAACACACATTAGCTGTTAGTCTCTGTCTGTGTGCAAAGGATAATGAGTGAGATGCATCAGTGAGCTGTGTCATCCAAGAGCATTAAGGAGGGGGTTTAAACCCAGCGCGCGCACACACACACACACACACACACACACACACACACACACACACACACACACACACACACACACACAC
>JAUYWH010000020.1:20471885-20529927 GCA_034779795.1 Ctenopoma multispine | reverse complement strand
ACACACACACACACACACACACACACACACACACACACACACACACACACACACACACACACACACACACACCTCCCACAGTATCCAGGACATTCCTACAGTGTTTGCAGAGGCAGCCCTCCCTCGACCCACTCACTCATCCCAAAACAATTTCTAAAAAAGAAAAAAGAAAAGAAACGCTGAGGAAAACAACACAAAGCCGCCATGTTCTGGATCATTTAATTGAAATTCACTGAAGCAGAGAAATAATAAGAGAATCAACTCAGAGATGACATAAACATCTTTAGCTGCATTTTTAACACATAGCTGCTGTTGATCACAATTATTTCAATTACTGTTTACTAGGAGCTTTTATTCTCTTCCGTGATTATAAACTGACAGCGCAGCCTTATAAATCACCACGACTGTATGTCTAGCATGTCAGCGACCACAAAAACTAAACATTGCTGATATAAACAGAGAGTAACAGACAGGTTGTATGTGACCTCTGGAGCTGGATGATTTAAGACTGTGGTAGACTTAACACTGGTGACGTCACTGATCAAATAGCATGAAGCTCTTTAAAGTTGGTGGGATGTTGCACTTCGATTGTATTAAATCACTGTGTGAATACTGTTTTTAAATAAAAATGGGTTGGTTCCCTCGTTCTCTGGCCAGTCACACGAGCATATTCATCACACACACTGTTAATGAAGAAACATCTCATCATTTTCCCTCTTTGCATCTCTACACAGTCACAGAAACACATTCACATCTTCTCACGTGTCCCTTTTGCTTTACAGAACCTTTATATTATTTGAAGGTAAGAGTCACACACTTTCACTTAGTCATTTGTGAATTACAGAAAGAAACCATAACATTACAAGTGACCTAGGCCTCAAACACATTTCACATGTTAAACGTATACTCTACATATGCAACACTAGCATTTTGATCTACTTTATCATCTGTTGTTCTTCTTGTCAATCAACTTTCCTAAATGTTCAGGTTGTAGAAACATATTTCTTTATTTTCTTGATTAACTGTTTCTTTTGTTCTTACCTTGTATTGAAGTCTCCTGGTTTGGCAAAAGGACCCAAGAATCAACAAAGGGGTCTAAATGTGTGCCTGAGTGGGGCACATGATCTTTTTTCTCTATCACAGGGTTTTGTCATTTTGGTAAATGTATGGAATAGGATTATAGTGCTGAATATGTTTAGTTTTTTAACAGCAATCGTTTGACTGTTATAAAATTAATTGGTAAATTAATGTTGGTATAGTCCAGTGGGAGGAGCCATACAGAACACATACAGCACCAGTGTGGGAAACTTCAGTAATCATTTTTGTCTTGATGAAGGAACAGCAGTGAAGCAAGAGTGGAGCAACACTGGAGCATTTCATCTCAGATTCATGAGCTAAATCAGGCTTTGTCACAGCCAATAAATCTTAGCAGGATCCAGTCATCATTGGTTTTGGTCTTTTGCTTGTAAAAAAAAGCCAAAACCAAGAAAGTACTAAAATGCAGCCTAATCCTAAATTGTACATTAGATTTGAAATAGATTTGCCTTCTGTCGTCACTGATATTGTTTTGTCAGGAAGCAGACACCCCAACACAGAGAAACACGGTTTTACACAGACATGTTCTCACTTCATTATCACAATGGCCTTGAAAAAGAAAAACACAGACCCACACATGTACAAAGCCAACAACATCAACAACAGCATGACCAAGTACACAAGTAACAAATGACCTTGATTGAGAGTCGAATCTCTTTTCATTTGTTTTGCTCTCACCATTTCCCTGTTTTATAAAGAAGACCTTCACTGGTACGTAAAGACGTCAGAGAATGTTCAAACCACCACATAAATAAATTAATAAGGCCACGTTCGTCTTGTTCAGTCATGAGACGGTGCTAACACAAAGGTTTCTGTTTACAGAACTACTAGACAGGAACCCCCCTGCACCAGCTTTTATACCACCACACACACACACACACACGCACACACACGCACACACACACACGCACACACACACACACACACACACAATGTCACATACTGTGTTTGATGACCCCTGACCAACCCTCTCTCGTTAAGTACAGGAAATTCCTGATGGGCGTAAACAGCTGTTTATTAGAGTCACTGCTAATACAAACACACACACACACACACTGTACAATTAATTTTTGTTCAATATTGTTGTTTTGGTCAGTCTTAGTAATTCAAAAAGCTGTTTAATGGTTTACGTCAGTTTCAGGTTTACAGTTAGAATTAGATTTGGTTAAGGGGGAGTGTTTAGACTTCTAGTGATGGTTACGGTTATGGTATGGATCTAGAGAATGCATTATATCAGTGAGACCATTCAAAAAAATGTAAATACTACAATGCTGTCCTCCTCTAAAATGCTATTTGATAGCTTGCTGTGTGAAGTTTCAAGGCTGGGGTGAACATACATGGCCACCATCTATTTATGATTGCAAAGTTTTTAAATTTTATCCTCTCAAGGTTTCAAAATTAAGTCAGCCAACAGGAGAAGTGCTAAGTGCCAAACAAAGTCCCAGAGCAAGACACAAACCACCTCAGACAAAACACCACATTGACTGAGGCCTATTCATCTGTTCTGGGTTATTAATAGTATATGTTCATATTAGCCTGACAGCTGGTAATACACAGTACATTGTGACTAATAGAGTTTGAATCAACTAAATATACAGTGTTATACATTTTCTGTGAGGCCAAGGAAAGGGCACATGGAGCTCAAAGAAAGTGCAGCCTATTACAAATTGATGTGACACTGTAACCTGGTTAGCAAATCACCTTTTAGTAAAAAGAAAAAAGCTTATTCATTTTATTCACTCAAAGGTTGGTCAGTTCATTTGGGAGAAAAGAAATCACCAATTATGAACTCATCTTTGCATATTCCTTTACTCTATTATTGCTATTCCATTTTCATTTGGTGGTATTAAATTAATCACAAACATATAAACAGGACAGAATAAAAGCACTGAAATAAAGCTCCAAGCTAGTTTCTTTACATCTTCTGTAAAAGCTCCACTGTTCATCATCATCATCATGTTAACTTTACGACATGTCATGTAGTTCAGCTTTCCTCTCAATCTGTACTTTCAGAAAACAAAAATGCTCAGGAACTACGTCTGAAAAATGTCTCAGTACTTGTACACAGAGTCATTTTCAACAGTCTATTTTCCTCCCGACTGTAGCTCTGTGTTTGAACCATATTACAGCAGATAAAAACCCATTCGACAGATCCAAGGCATGTGGGAGCCAGATTACCAAATGTTCCACACCACATTAGTCCCATATTACATTAAAATTACAGCACTTTGAGTTTCATTTCAAAATATACCCAGAAATTAAAGCATTAATTACTGTAATGATCGTAATCTTAGGGAATGTGACACCACGTTAGAGCATGACAGATTTAGTGTATTTCTGAACGGGGCTAATTTAAAAATGGTTTAATTCTTGCAGAGGTTTGAAGCTGGTAGGATTCTCGGAGATTGTTTGAAGCGCTGCCATGTTGACTTTTAAGTCTGGTTCAGTCCAGTTGCTTTAGACACAGGTTAACGTTTAAAAGGTCAGCGTTGTTGGTTGGTGACATAAACCAACCAACAACCCTGCAACAACAGAGTGTACTGCAAGGGAACCACACATGCTTATATGTGTGTGACATGGTTGGAGGCAGGATCTGCACATATGTGTAACAGTGTCTATTATGAGACATTTCGCTCCTAGAAGACATTCAACATTGCACTTGGTTGTTCACATGGAAGACATGATAGATGATGATAGATCATAGAAATGAAACTACGCGACACTCAGCCAAGTTCAGCATTTATAAGGGTTAAGGTTGTACCATGTGAATACATCTGAGGAGCGAGAAACAAAAGACATTCAAATGGGGGAAAAGGTGCACATTTACAGTCCCTACCTGAAGTCATTCATGCTGTTGCACTTACTTGTACAGTACATGAAAAGTGACTGAAGTAGTTACATGAAGAACAAAAAAAGAGATCTTGAAATTTCACCTCTGAGCACCAGGCCAATCGCTGCGTGAAGTGAACATGCTTGTTGGATTGTTGGTTTCAGATTCCTCCTAATTCTGACCCTGTATGCAGGTGGGGGGTAGAGGCTTCCATATCCAACAATCCAATGAGGACTGGGTTTGAATCAATCTAAAAACCTTTAGCCTTATACTTATAAAGAGTGGTTAGAGGTTAGCTGCAGCATTATGTTTGAGGACACAATATTAGCATCTTGAAGTAGGTAGGCTCAAAAATGGAAGAGAATGCCAAAAAAACATCAGACTCTCCATCAAGGTAAGAAAATAATGATACTGGAGACGGAAGAGTGAAACAGGCTGAGCTTTCAATCAGCCTCGCATTTCTTTCATGATATACTGGATTCTGAAGTGGATGGGAATCAGTATTGGACCTGCCTAGTTGAATAGCTGATTCAGTGTTGATGGTCAGGAAAGACCCCAGAGGCTACGAACTGACTTGATTTGGCAAGGACCGGTTAGCTCGAAGGCCACATGAGTGCGAGCCAGGGATCACACATGTTGGTTAAAAGGATTAATTGGAAAAGCTTCTTCATTTCATTCAGGCCATGTGAAAAGTAACAGACTGTAAAGCAGCAGAGTCAAGTCTTGGCTCAGTTGTGTGTCTGCACAAAGTGTGTGTGTCTGCACAAAGTGTGTGTGTGTGTGTGTGTGTGTGTGTGTGTGTGTGTGTGTGTGTGTGTGTGTGTGTGTGTGTGTGTGTGTGTGAACTAGAAGTAGCACCAATTCGCTAAGTAGTCCAGTTGGAGTGACAGAATGACTAAATGGTCCAAAACGGTCAAACAAAGATCCATATGCCCATGCTGTACATATGCCAGCTCTCTCTCTTTCTCTCTTTCTCTCCCTCTCTCTCTCTCAGCGGGCCAAATCAAATCTTGTTGCTAGGTTTTACATGCTGGCAACTCTCCAAGCCACTCATGCATTGGAGTGGACTGTTGGACTCTGTTAGACACACACACACACATATTCACACATGCACAACCATCATATTTATCATGCAAAGCAAAGCGAAAGCTCCCACTGATAGTAGAGCTGGAGCGAAACAGTAGCAAGACAGGCGAAGAGAGAGAGAGACAGGCAGAGAGAAGGCAAGGGAAGAGACATTTCTTTTTTTCTTTAACAACCATCATCTTTAATCGCCACTTCTAATTTTTCCTCCTGTTGGCTGTCACAGGCTCCAGCTCTGAATCCCGTGTCCATTTTGGAAAGTGAAATTAAGTTTTGAGGAGGTAAACCTCACAGTGGTACGGGAGCAGCGCTTGAGCGAGAATAATCTAGATTTGAGCATAGATGAGTTAAAAAATAAAACATCTGATCGCACAACTTTGTATAATTTGGAAAGGATAGGTCGTAGTAACAAAGGCACAAAGAGTTATCAGTCAACTCTGCTGTCTCCCTCAGGTCTACAGAACATTTGCTACCTGTCAGCTTATTGTTTTGGCTTTCTGACCTGCAGCTTTACTGTTCTGGTTGGCATCAACCACTCCTGTCAGCACTGTTTCCAGAAGCATTAGGCAGCTGCTCTCAGCCACAAAGCCTTAAAAACCAAGGAAATGTTTAACTGCACAGCAAAAACTACCAAACAGACAAAGTGAACAACTACCCGGTAAGCATAGTGGAGACAGGAGCAGGAGAAGCCCAAATACAGCTAAAAATGACATGCCTTTTAGACCTACTTTCATTATTTACACAGAAACACACATTCAAATGTTAAAGGTGGGGATACACCTGAGTCCTACTCTTTGATAGGCACTCACCTGATGACAGAGTAGACTATGGGCAACGCACTGACTTTTGTCATTCAACAATCCCCCCAATCCTGCAAGAACTGAAATTCTTGTGCGTTCTTGTGTCAAAGCAAACCCGGATGGTGACTGGCATTTTATATTTTTCATAAACAGTGCGATCTAAGAAAACAAAGAGTAGAATGGAGCCTGCGCAGTGAAATGGGGACGATTTAACTTTGTTTTAACTGTTAAAGAAGATAACCTCAGCTGAAACTGCAGTTACTGTAGGTCTGCCTCAGTTGTGGCTTCATTGGTCACCAATATCATTCACAAATATTGAATGTTTTAAACAAATCTTTACTGCACAGCACACACTTACCCAACCAGTCTACAAATCGGTCTACAGGCATTAAGTGTGTGTCAGTCTTTATTATTGAGTGATTAATGTAGCTTAATACTGTATATCATCACCGTTTTCACAGTTTTTTTCCACTGACCCCAAGTGGCCATAATCAATCAATTCAGATTTTATATACTTCAGTCACTGCTCAATGCATTTATTACATTACTGCTATCACACATTATTGTATTTTAGTCATACTATATTATTTCTGACTTTTAGTCTACAATTAGCTTCCTACATGCTTAACTTTGACTGATTCCTTTGATGCGGTGGTCCCAGTAGCACAACATATTTAGTGGAACAAACCAGAAATGTTGTAAGTAAGTAAGTAAGACTGCATAGTATTTCTTGTTAGTGTACAGTGGTTTTTACTTCCAGTCCTAATGTAACAGACTCATTAGACACAAAGCTGTGGGAAATCCTATTGTTCTAATGTCAATGTCACACTATCTATTCACAGCACAGTATGAGGAAGTTACTGTTGCATAGTGAGCCACAGTCAATTTTCTACCAGGGGATTATTTTAGTGTCTGTTGACCAAAAACCAATTCCACCCACTCCCAACAAAGGAAAATATGTGAATGCCTTTAAACTCTAAGTCAACCAAAAAGACAGACACACAGAGAGACACACCTGGGTGGGATTTGATGGCAGAAAGAGTGTGAAAGTAAACCCAGAACATTCATCAACATGTCTAAAACAGGACAATGACCACCCTCTAACCAACTCCCGCTTTGGCTCCATCTCCTTGTCCCTGAACAACATTAGAATAAACCCGCTGTTCTTTGCAAGAGATTTAAAGTAACAATCCATGGAACAGAAATGCAGCAAATATCTTTGAAGGTTTCAGATGCAAATATTTGCTCAGTATGAGAAAGTCAAGTCAGGAAGGTCCCATGAATTCAGGTGCTGTGGTGTGTGTACTGTATGTGTGCGTTTTCATTTTGGGTTGGGCTACCTACAGGTGTACAGTAACAAATGGCAGACACGCACACGTTTACATTTTTTTTAGGACACTCATTGACAGAGTGTTTTTTTAGCCCCTTAACTTAATCTAACCCCAACTCAAAATGTCCTCACAATGATGGTTTGTAACTAAAGGTTTCCCTCACCGCCGCATGAATGTGCGAGTGTCACCTGGGAAAGCGAGATCAAAGTGTCATTTTGTGAAATTTATCATAAAATAAACATTTACTCCACTTGTAATCAAGTGCAGTCCATAGTTTTAAGAATAATATCAGTTATATCTTGCATGTAATAGTGAGAGGTTTAAGAAACCGTGATCAACCCAACAGTGACTGGACTGTGAGGGTTTTTCTCTCTTATTCTTGAGGATGTATCGCCATCTAGTGGTTTCTAGAAGAATTAGTGAGGTGGTGGTAATGCAATGCCGCTCACTGGAAGACAGTAGAACGTTTGTTAGGTTTTAACTGTATACTTTAAAAAGAAATGGCATTTCAACTGCATTTAGTCAGACTACTTAATGAATCTGAGGGTCACAGTGGTTGAAGACAAGAATAAAACAAAATGTTTTACGGTAAATATGTTTTATATGGTAAATAACAGTCAATGATTTCTGTTGTGCCACATTTAATAAATATTTCACATTGATTTGATTAGATTTTTTATTATTATTTAAACAGACAGGCCCTTAGAAGCACCAAGGGTTCAGCATTCAGTGTCCTTATCACGTGGCCAGGAATCCGACATCAAACCACCAATCTCAGGGTTTAGAGATGACTGCCCTACACACTGATCCACAGTTACACAACCTATTTATTATTACATTATAGAGTTAATAATTAATCAGTGTTTAGTACATTTTAATTGGCCTATTTATGTTTCTAAAGAATAAAAGCAATGAAGCTGTGGACTGGTACTATCAGGAAATGTAGCGGGACCACTGCAGAAACCGTAGAAGGTGTAGTTTTATAAAAACTTAAACTTTATGGTATAAAGTTATACTCCATCTAACATATCTGAGTCGCACACACACCACACACATTCAAGTAATCACCGCAGACAGCATAAAGATAATATGGTGTTATTTACATAAGAGGTGAGACCAGTGAAATGTTTGGACCTCTCTGAAGCAGGCCTCACACACACACACACACACACACTCACACTCACACACTTTTCAAAAGCCCCTGTCCCCCTTGCTTTCCTGCTTTGTCTTTGATAGCTGTGGGTGTTTAGCGGCATGCTCCGTCTTCAGAAGAAAAGATATGGGGGTAAAAAGAGGGACAGGGAGGAAAAGAGGGAAAGAGGGAGAAGCAGGTAAGGGAAATGTTTGGTCTGTGCCTGATAGAGACGTCAGATAAACATGCTGGTCTGTCTGCCTCCAAAAACACACCTGACTCCGTATGTTGCAGAGAGAAACAAGCGGGCAGTTGACAACTCCTTTTCTCCTTTTACATGACCTTCCATGTAAATAATCTGGATTGGGTTAAAGCACTAAATCTGTACTGCTGAGTGGGCACAGAGCATGTTGGAGTGTTAATCAATCTGCTGTGAACTGTGAAGACATATATTTGTAAAGCAAAGGCAAAATCGTGTTTCACAGATTAACAAACACTTGGTTTCTTATGTATTGTGTAGCTCCCTGCATGTAAAACTCAACAAATTTGGGTTTGACCAGGGAGTATCACTTCCTTCAGGTCACGTCCCCCACCATGTTAATCTGTGCAAAACTTCACTGTGAAATAAATCTGACTCCAGCACCTGGACATCAGTGAGTCTTTTTGAGCCATGATAGCTAGAAGAAAGGTTATCACTCACGCATTATCGCATGTTCCGAATCAGCAAACACACTAAATCATGGTTTTGTGTGTAAACCTCTGAACCTATAACTGTACACTATATATACTGCATATACTGCATTTGCATTAGCAGTATTAGCAGTAGGTCTATGTGCTCCCTCAATGACGCACGTTTTCTCTGTGGATTTAATACATACAAACTCTGATATTCTCCCATTTTGTGCATACTTAAGCACGCATATTCACACACACACACACACACACACACACAGTAGCAATAGTAATAGTAGTATCAGGCATTACTTCAGTCAGTGCAGATAAGAGAAGTTGTGAAACGAACTGTGCAAATCTTTCCACTTCAGCTCAAACTCAGTCTCATATCAAAGCCGTGGAGCGATAAGTGCTCTCTCTATCACACACACAGTTATAGATAGACTTGTTAACTATGTTGGTGGTCTCTCCCCCTCTTGTCTGCCAGGTAGATTAGCCTACTGACTGACTGGTATGTATGTCTCAATTTCCAGACATTAGAGTCAGACCTAAACAAGCTGCTGTAAGTTAGACCAAAAGTACAGAAACTAATGCAGTAACACTAAGGCAAAATCAGAGAAATGGATTTGATTGGAGAAGTTTTACTTTTTAATTTGTTCTTATCCATATGTTCCAGTAAGCTCAATTAAAACGATTTGTATGTATAGCATGTACGTACTCATTCCAGCACACTTCAAACAAAACATACTTATCTCAGAGAATCTGAAAACCTTGAATATCTTCAAATACATTTTACAAATACAAAATAGTTTTGATTTCACACAGTTCTCCATGTCACTTACATTTAAAGGTCTATTGAAGTGTGTTAGATATGGCTTTAGAAAATATGTTTGGTGTGTGATTAAGCAAAACATTTCAAAACACTATATGCTGATACTGATCCAGATTCAGGTCCCTTGAAGATCACAATCACTGCATCTGAGGTTAAAATAACTACTTCTGCACAAACAGGATGTGTTAACTACTTCTACTTTTTATGCTACATGAATGTAGAGGAACAACCCTTTTGAGTTCAGTGTGTGCGTGCGTGCGTGCGTGCGTGCGTGCGTGCGTGCGTGCGTGCGTGCGTGCGTGCGTGCACGCAGGCTGCAGGTGTGCCATAAGTGTGTGTGTGGGACATTCTCCTCTAGTGCTGGAGCAGAACAAACATGGATTAGAGCCACACCACCATGCAGGTATCAGCAACTCCCTGCTCATCTACACACACATATGCAGCCAGCTGCTGGGGCTTACATGATGTCAGGGCCATTAAAGTCCTGTAGCTCGAGAGGGCAGACAGACAGATGAAAGGCCTGTCATTTAAACACAGCGAACTATTAGAAGGCTTATTATCGCTGACGGACAGAAAGGTTTACTGCCTCAGGTAAGGTGGCTGCAAAGTCCTGTAAAGTAGAGAAGATGTTGAGTCTTAATACTAGTTAATATGAGTCGTGGCATGGTAATACTGTATGGACACATGGGCACAAGACATTTCTTTATTTTAGTTTTTATTATTTAATTATGAAAGACACATATTGTAAAGATAGGAATAGAAATTGCTGCAAGTGTCACTCAGCACGTATGATTGATGACTCTGATGTTGGCTAAGTCCTTTGCACATACACATGCACTCATACACTCACAAACTGTCTTACTCTGGATATGCGCAATACATCAAGAGTTCAGCCAGAGGTTTTCCTGATAACATTCACACACATGTGTAGAGTTGCACATGCACACCTGTGTCCCGGCTATTCACTGCATCATGCAGACACACTGTCAGTTGATTATTGCAACAAGGAGCAAATTCTTCCAAATTTGTTCCAGTTTTTCTGCAAACAGTGTATCTGCAGCTCCCCTGACTCTGAGAAACACAGACAGAGCATCACGGTGCTAGAGGAAAGGGTTTCTACAACAGCAGTGTTAACAGCCGTACATTGTCCTCTCTCGGTGTGCTTTGCCCCATATATGGTATAACTGAAATACAGTAGTACAGAGATTATTCATATTTAATCAAGTAATCTACCTATAGTATAATTGTGAGAATATATTTTATGCTTACTGTAGATCACTTTCATTTACTATTATCTACTTGTACTCTCCTGCATTTTCAGATTACATTTACAGATACAGGTGTTTTTTACTTCTCAGATTTGATCACAACTAAGAATAAAAGTTATGCATTATTACAGATTAAATCTATTGACAGTATGTGAGGCAGATAAAAACAAAGCTCCATCTTGATTAGATATGGTGTTAAAATGCTTTTTTTCCTCATGTAAATATCTTAGAAATTATCTAATAATTTATGCTGTAGTATACATTCTAAAATGTGCCATTCTGCCCATTAACTTACTAGTATGATGGTGTATTTAAACTTCACTGTTTGTGATTTTGAGGGATCTGAGTATTTCCCTCACCCCCGGCTAAGTAGAAATAACTTATCACTAAGCTAGCCGTCTGATAAAACACACCAGATGCCACTGAGCATGTCTGAACTCATGTAGACACACCAGTCCACGCCAGCTGCCGCTCACTCAGTCACAAGCTGGGGAGCCAACAGAAGTAGAGAGAGAGAGAGAGAGAGAGAGAGAGAGAGACAGGATAGGGGCCCTAAAGGCCAAGGTCAGCAGGGGCCGGTGTTACCATAGCAACTTCAAACACACGCAAATATATTTATACAAGCAGATGGATGTTGTGATGTATAGGGTTACCACAGTAACTCATTACAAAACCCAGACATCAAATTAATACATTTGTTGTGGATGTTTTTTTACATTTAATTATATCCACCTTCACAAATGTGGGCTCTCTCCTAAGCCATCAGTGTCTCTCCATGCACTGCAGTGTCCTCAACATCTCACGTCAGATTAACTGCAGTAACCGGAGCAAATGTCATTCAAACATGAGCAACTCATCTGCAGAGATGCCCCCCAGTTGTTTAACTGGTCAGCTGTCCACAGAAGTCCCAGAAATCGAAACTATCGGTATAACTAAATGGGCAACACATGCAAACAATCAAATGTAAATCACGTAAAGCTTCAATCCAGTGAGATTAATTTAAGTTCTTTCAATGCTGACTGTCTTACGGTTTCTGTAAGTGTAATCTGCATTTGTGAAAATGTAGAAAGGGGTAATACAATCACAGACAGGACTTCATCTACACAGAACCTCTCAGAGTGTTTGTGTATTTGTCAGGATAAGGGTTCGCGTTTTCAAGCAGCTGCTTGTCCCAGTGGAAATGAAGCAGCTCAGAAAGCGGCAAAGCACAGACAGCCCCTTCCCACACACATGCACCTTCAGCATATTACTCAAGAGGGAACCTTTTTAAACAACATAGATGCTCTGTGGGTGGCTGTACTGCAGCAGCTGCCACATGGCGTAGTATCTGGAGACTGCATCACATAAAACCATGAGTCATTTGTGAGATTTGGTGTTTATTAGATAAACAACAGATTGTGTTGCGAGGGAGTAAAAGATGCTGTAAATTGCATCTAATCACTCAATATGGGTTTCCAGCAACAAAAAAATGTAGCACCCCTTATGAAGGTGCTTCAGTTCGACACTTCTCAATGCACATGATTTCACAGGTCTTTTATCACCGGCAAACGTCTTCTCAACAGAAACAAGCAAGACGATGCAGGCTTGCAGGTTTGTTTTAGCCTCATCCACGACATCCGTAAAGGACGAGATGAAGTGGAGAAGTGCACTTATTGGCTTTGAGAGAGTAGATACTCCGTAAAGGTTTTATACAGATGTCACTACAGGTGTGTGTCTTCAGACTAATTGTTTTCTAGGTGCGTTTCAGGATAACTGAAACTTCTGTAGTTTAATGAAGGAGCTGCTTCCCACAATGTGCTTCTGTTGTTTAGTTGCCTCTAATGATTTGCTTTCATCACTTCTCTTGCTCTCTTTTTTGCCATCTTTCTACTTATGGTTGAGCAGCTAAACTCAAAAATATTTTTCATGCTGCACTTTTGCAGAATAAAAAAACAGTGCACTTTCATCCTAGATACTCTGCCTCAGTGAAAGGAAAAACCCTCTGCACAGAACAGTGTTTGGATTATTTATTAAGATTCAGGTTCATTCAACGGTGATCCATTTGATACACACACGCGCACAAAAACAATTTGTCATCTATGTCCAGGTCCAGTGAAGTGGATCAAGAGCTGTCTTCCCTCTGTCTCTCCAGGTCACAGAGTAAAGAGGTCAGGGTGTTAGGTGAAGAATTACCACTCCTTAGGAAACCAAATACCACTCACTTGGCCACACATGCACTCACTGACACACACACACACACACACACACACACACACACACACACACACACACACACACACACACACACACACACACACATACGTTGACAGTGAATAACTCAAGTGCACTGATTCACCCAGTTGTGACAGAGCTTTAAAGTCTTTAAAGT
The DNA here is from genome assembly GCA_034779795.1 of Ctenopoma multispine. Taxonomy (NCBI): domain Eukaryota; kingdom Metazoa; phylum Chordata; class Actinopteri; order Anabantiformes; family Anabantidae; genus Ctenopoma; species Ctenopoma multispine. The sequence continues at coordinate 20,516,516 of JAUYWH010000020.1, read as the reverse complement.
CACACACACTAACACACACATATGAAAAAATAATTTGAGTTTTACAGTTTTATGCTTTTAATGTCTTACTTTTTTGCAAATTTTAAATTGCATCAGTTTAAAGTGCATCTAATGGCTGCAACAACTCCGTTTCTCCTCAAGAGGGAGACTCACACCACATATCAGAACTCACAGCATTTACTTTGGTAAATTATTCAAAGTGAAGACCAATGAATTTGCAATTATTAACAAACGAAAAAAAAGGTATCAATGCATTGCTACCTTTATATAAGTATATCGTTAATTATAATACAGTATACATACACTGAACCTCTTCTTTTTCTAGGCTGATGTGGAAAGCAGTATTTTATTTTATTTTAATTTTTCATTTTGTTTATTTAGTATTGATTCAGCAATCCAATTTTAAAGCCAATCCATTTATATCCTGTTACCCTACCAGGCAGGACAACCATTTCAGACAAGCTCCCCAGCGTCCTGCTCCTCTTGGGGAGACAAATATTTATGCTAATGCAACAAGACAGACACTAATATACACACAGGCCTGAGCTAGAAACCATTACACAGAAAGAGAGGTCTAGGCTGAGAGACGGGGAAATTGTCCTAAGCCTATTAGTACTATTAGGGATACTTGGTAGTAATGATTGAAAGCCACTTAGCACTGATGTATTTACCAAGAGGATCAGCCACAGCATGGTTAAACAGGCCTGATGGATTACCCCACTCCAATACTGAGATGTACACACTGACCGGGAGAAGAGAAGAGTAGAGAAGAGAAGAGAAGAGAAGAGAAGAGAAGAGAAGAGAAGAGAAGAGAAGAGAAGAGAAGAGAAGAGAAGAGAAGAAGAAACACCATGTTAAAACCCAGAGACCTGTCTCATAGAGAGTATAAACCCAGTTTGACTACGTAGAGGCCTGTAATTTAATACTGAAGAGTTTCATTCACAAAAATAAAAAAAGCTCATGCACATGTTTGAACTATAGTAACGTCCAGATAAATGTGGCTTAAGTTTAACAATTACAATTACTTTAAATGACAGACTCCCTCTTACCTAGGTATAATTTTAAGTGCAAGACTTTTTATTTCAACATATATGGAAATAATGCAATATGTTTTAAACGCACAGGTTGTTTTCTTCAAAATATGGTAACTATACATCACTTTATATCTTTATATCCTCATAGTTTATATCCAAAAATAATGTGATATCATATTTTGTCAATATCATCTCACAGTTTTAAGTTTGCAGAATTAAATACTTAGTATGACAATATTGTCTTGCATATTTGTGTAATTTATCCGGATATCAGTATAGGACAGACATGCAGGAAGAATAATGTCTCTCCTTTTAGTAGCTCAAACATTTTAGGCTGGCACTAAATATGACAAGCACTTGTAAGATTGCAGAAAAACTGAAATGAAATTCAATACAAAGCTGGGAAGCCAGCCAAATATTATGTGGTACCTTGCAATCCATTTCCATGACAGACATCAAGGTTATTATGGACCACTGGCCAGACCCCCTCTGTCTGAGACACAAAGATGTGCATTAAGCTTATAGCATTTCAACTGGCAGCAACAGTGCGTGACTACAATATGTGATCAGACTTATGCTTCAGAAGACTTTAAAAGTATGAAATTACTTCGACTAATATACTGTGCGTGATCACTTGTGACTTAAAGACATAAAATGGGGTGAGATCCTGTGGAATGGAAACAGTCTCACTAGTTAGTTAAACTACAAACAGAGGCATTAAGTTGTTTCCTTTCTCTGACATTTACAAAATATCACACCTGTTAGATGCCTCGTAGCTTTCTAACTCTGGTTTTTGCAGGGCTGAAAAGGTTCACGTTTGGAAATGTGAGGTTTTTGTCTTAACACCAACAGCACGCGCATCCCTGCAAACCTCTCGCATTAAACGCTAACAAACTGTGAAGTGGGAGCTGATGAATGTTGCTGCTTCAGTGGTGTTACGTAAGAACACTAGAGATTATATGATGACAGTCACATGGGTAGAACCGCTGGGCTCTGGGTTAACATACAAACACAGGCAGATAGCGGATTACCCACAGGATTTGCAGAGTAAAGCTGTCTTTTTAAGATGCGTTTGTAGCATTTCTGCTTTTACAGGACACCCATCAGAAGCAACACAATAAGCCACGTGACGCTGTTCATTCTGTGTGATAGATGAGTGGGATATGAACCCAAGATGTTGCAAGCACAGTGTCACAGTCAGTGCCTTCCTGTGCTGACTCACACAGTGAGCCTAAAGCTGTTTTAATCCTGCATGTTGGTGGCGTCTGGCTTAGTTTCAGAGTTTTTTTTAATGTTTTTCTTAAAAGGCTGTCATGATGGAGGGGGTAGTGGGAGGGGGCTTTATGTGGCAGAGAGTTGAGTCACACCAGCAACTTACGGAGCAACTGCAAGGGTATTGGAAGCTATGCAAAAACATTCAAATTCAGTTTTTCATTCATGAGGCCAGAAAGAGAGAGAAACAAATTCTGACCAGCTGCAGCAATTCTGCTCTAAAAATAGCTGCTGCAACACAGTGATTATACCATCATTATCATTTACTATTTGCTTTTTCTTGCCATAAATGTGCACAACACCTTACTGTTTTCAACCGTATACTTAATCAGTGTATTAGGGTTAGTACACAGTTCAAGAAAAGCTTCCAGATTTTCAAACGTATGAGCATTCCTCATCCTCCCTGTGCGGAATAATTTGCTGTCCATACATTATTGACTGATGTACAGCAGCCAATTCTCCGAGGAGGGAGGGGACAGAAATGGATTCATCACTGTGAGAAGACCACTTATACTAGGATGACCTCACTTTATGTGAGATGCCTTTCAAGAGGAATCCTGGAACAACAGGGGGGGTAGGGAGAATTGGAAGAAGTGGATAAAAGGAAAACAAATACTTTACCTAAAAGATAATTTAGAGATCATGTTTGGCTTTGACTTTCATTCTGGCTTAAAACACACTTTAAGCAAGGGAATTTAACTTTAAAAGTCTGTTGGATCTATGTCAAAACAGTATTCACAAAAGTGCCTAGTAAGCAATTTAAATGGAGCCCTGCTTTATCATGATTTGGTCTGAACAGTATTAGTTTGCAGTTTACTTTGTCTGCAGTGTAAAGTACCACTGCAGTGTACTGTATGAAGTACATCTATAGCCTATATCTAGGTTGTGTTTAGAACAATCCAGCACAAGACAACATGTAATAATAATAAAAAGTGTAATTATAAAAAAATGATGAGAGTACATGAGGTTTTGCATAAAGCTTTCAGACTTTTGAGACGAAAAAGGTTTGCACAGTCAGATAGATATATTGTGATTTTATGCAGTGAGAAAGAAAGTCATTTCTTTTCATGCTGAAAAACATGAGGCACAAATTATAAATGTGATTCTTCTTGCGCTCAGACTCAGACAGGGGGCGTTGAGTGACCGCCGGAGAACAGCCAGGTTTGGAGACCTGTGTGCGCCGGCAGTGAGGGGGAAGCTGGTCGTGGCAGAGGCAGAGATGTAGCGTAGCTTTGCTGGGACTCCGTGGCCAGCCATCTGTCACTTTTACCGGGGATCATTCGTCTGACAGCACCGCGGAATGGGAAAGACTGGATACAGGATTTTTGCACAGTTAGACGCATGAATGATTCGCGTAATGCCACCGAGAAGAACCGGTTTTTTGTTGGAATTATTTATGGTTCGGGACGGTTTTGTTGGAGTAGCTAGTTGCTAGCGTTTCTGGGCTAGCAACTGTGTTCGCTACTTCGAACGTATTTTGCAAGGATGCTCCGGTGGATACGGCAGCAGCTGGTAAACCTGCTCTCGTACTTTTTATCACAATGGTAGACTACGTTAGCTCACAGCAATAGACAACTCAGAGAAGCCGTATAAACTTTGTTTAGGTACAATTTAGCAAGCTAACCTAGCTGTTGTCAATGTATGCAAAACACTGTTGTGTGTATTGCAATGACAGGTTAGCTACTAGCTAGCTTATTTTAACCAACTAGCTGACAGTGGGTAACTAAGCTAATTAGTTGGGAACTAGCTAAAAACATATTTAATTGGGAGTTTATTTGAATTGGCTAGCATGTTTACCACAGTTGAGTCGCTTTTTCACTGTTTACGATACTTCGACAGTTAACCAAATAAACCTCTAGCTAGTTGGCTAACAGTAGTAAATATGGTAATTAAGTTTTAAAGCGTTTGCTAACTGTAGCTACTTCATCTAACTTAGCTAGCGTTAACTCTTAATGTTTGCTAACATCGCTGCATATTGACGTTAGTCCAACTTAGACGGAGTTTTTCCGCACTGAATTATTTATTTGAGAGCCAACAAAATAACTTTAGCAGCTAGTTGGATTTTAGTCTCAACTCTCGAACCACCTGAAGTTACCCTCTCGTGTTCTGACTTTCATTTGTACTCTGTGTGGTTTAAGCTTGATCAGTATGTTCCTGGTTATGTGTAAACTGTTTTTGGTTGATAATATACAGTATTATACAAAGTTTGGACATGCCTCTATTTTTTTCTTTGTTTCTGTTATGATGGATTCTACATTATATAGCATTATTGTAAATTAAACAACTACAAAATAATATAGTTTTAATTATACATCAGGCCACTAATCGAAGGTTTGAAAATGATCCTTGATGGAGGAGTGGCTTGTGTTCATCATGCTACAATGACACAGTAGTTATGTGAGAGTATTGATTTGGTAACCTTTGTTTGACAAAGTGCTGTTGAAAGTTTGAAGAATAACCTGCTTTGATAAACGGTATAAATGATAGTGGTATGACCGGAAGGTAGAGTATGTGGATATATTGAGGGAGGCATGCCCATGTGAATGAATGAATTAATGAATGAGTGCAGAAAGATTAGTCACATCTTGGTTAAATTGTTGATGTCAGCACACTCAGTGAGTTTAATGGGTGTTTCTGAGTTCCCATAGCCACTGAGCACTCCCTGTACTTAAGAATAGAGTTAGAGTGACACACACGTTCATCAGCTCTTACAGTTTGTGTGTGTACAAAAAGTTTTCTTTCAGCTTTTAGAGATTTGATTAGGGCCTTGGAGAGTTTGTGGAATGACAACCTCATTTTAATTTAAGATAGCTCAGTTAATTTGACCCATGCCATGTATTTGACCTGCCTACTTAATTAAAAGTGTAATTAAAATGCATCTTAACACAACAGACATAATGAAAAAAACTTCTGGGGCACATTTGTCTGATCCATTTGTCAGCTGGAAAGGTAATGCACTGACGTTTATCCACTCATAGAGTTCTTATCAGTGTCTTTCTGGTGACATTGGTACACTTTAAGAAGGAGAAGAGATAATGGGAGACATTTCGTGTTTTAATGTTTAATTTTTCCTCTATAACTAGTACTGCTGCTCTTACATTGTTTAACACCCAGGTTACTGTATTTCAAATATAAGTAACAGTCCAAACTGGGAAAACATTTGGCATCTTGCTTTTGGAAACTTGCTGATGAGTGGCTGCTGTTTTGAAAGCAAGACACTAGGACATTCACATGCAGCAAGGCTTGATATGATTGAAAAAATTGACTTGATGAATGAATGAATGAATACTGCTTAAATATACTCAGAGAGAAGTTTCAAAAAAGTAATTGCTTCCGGTTGTATCACTGGGCAATGTACTTTGTCATGATGTAATTTTAAATTAAAAAAATCAGTCTAGAGGTTATTAAATGCTCCCTTTGATTGATTACTGGTGCAGTATCTTAATCAAGTTTTTGTCGTTGCAAGTTGATTTTTATGCCTGAGTGAAATGAATAGAAACAGGTGCTGTGCAATGAAGAGGAATTGGGAAATGGAGAGGATTATGTGGATACATGTTACTTGTTATTTATAATATTACCATTACTCCTCATCTTAGTAAGAGTGAGAGTTGAGCTAACAGGATGTCCTGCACTTTTATGGTCTTCATCAGGATCATTTTCTTATATTGCTGCAGCAGTCTGAATAATCTACTAAAATAAAGTGGCACACAGTGACACTTGATAATTAACTAGCCAAAAGAATGCCATCCTTATTGAAACTGAGAGTTAGTTGTAATTTCTAGCTGTGCTCCAGGCCATTTTTATTGAGACACGTTTTTAGATAATGTAATATAATTTGGCATGCTTGTGGTCATGTTGGTGTAGTATCACCAGTCAAAGGCAACATCCATCGCACCTGACTGCACAGTCTTCCTTCTGCTTTTTGTTGCCGTCTTTCTGTTCTTACAGCTGCAGTGTTTCCCCTAGGTTTTCAGCGTTGGTGATGGTGATGACGTGCAACAAAACATTTGTAGGATTAGCCCCTGTTCTGTTTCCCCAACGCTGAAGCGTGTCAAACCTTCATTGACTTTCTGGATTGAAACATCTCGGGCGCCGTACTTTCACTACTTGTCTTGGTTATTATTCTGATTTTGTAGTTTTGCAGCGGTAATTGTGGAAAAGTTCACAAAATAATTTTCTGTCACACTCTGGCCGATCCTGAATCTGTCTCAGGGACAATTAATAATAAAAAATTCATTCATCCTAATAAAAAATTAATAATGAATAATTAATAAAGTTAGCGCCATGGACACTTGCAGAAATGTACTCAGAAGTTAATTTGAAACCTTTTACGTAATGTAATGTAGAATGTAGAAATATGTTATTTAATGTTAAAAACATAAAATCAACGTAACAAGCAAAATGTACTAAAGTCATATTAATAGATGGTTTTGTTTGCTCAATATCAGCTGTACAGTGGAAATATGATTAGAAAACCATTGCGCCACTCCTCGTGTGGGTTATGCACATCGTGCAGTACCGGACCGGCTTGTATGTGTATTCTGTTTTTTTCTGCTTTAAAAGTCATATTTCCTGACGCACGCTCTCTGTGGGGGTGCGGGGTGCCCCCCTTGTATAATGGTAGGGGAAACACTGAGCTGCTAGTTAAGTGACTGCATTTTAGATTTCTGTGATTAGCTCATTCAATTTGATTGAATGCCTTTTAGTCTGTGATACAACTGAGCAAGTAGCCTTTGTTGTGATTCATTAGTGTTGCCCAGCCATTGCTCAGAGCAGTGATTCTCCTAAGGCACTGTGGGACTTGTAGGCTGTATGTAGGATGTAATTACCTGTTGGCCTACAAATTATAAGAGGCGTAAGAGTTGGGGAATAGAATAAAAACGCTGGATGTCAGCTGCCCAGAACGTTTATAACGAAGGAACATTTCAGTTGTTCCTATACTCATGGTATTAGTCTAGTATTTTAATTTTAATTGTGTTGCTTCCTGGTATTCAGTATGACCCTCTTTGCACATCCAAACAGTTCAAAAACTTTAAAATCTTCATCAATTAACAAGTTGCTTATTTTATCTATCCACTGAATTTGGCCTTACAGACATCAGTTTACATTTGTGGGTCATCATCACTGCAGCAGGTTTTTCAAGAAACTCGTGAACTACATATGTATTATGCACACCAGCAAATCTAAGAATCACAACTAGCATTGAACTAACTGAAAATAACCAGTCAGTTCATTGTTATTGAGAGATAGGTGTCAGTCATAATGTGACACTCCTGATTCAGTTTGGTCCTTGCTAATAATAATTTTACCTTGTCATTCTGTTACTATAGATAGAAAAATTTGCTCATGTTTTGCATGCACTATGTGTTTAAGGTTACCAGAAGGTGAAGTAGTTATTGCACTGCCACAGGTGACAGATGTGACATCAGGGTGAGGGTAAATATAACAGATGTTTAAACATTCCGTTCAGTTTATTTATATAGCTCCAAATCACAAAAGTTATCTCAAGCCTCTACTCTCGCAAACATTTAAATTTTCATTTATCGGCCAGACTGCATTTTTTATGTAATTTAAGTCATTTCATTTTTTATTTCATTTTGTTTGTATATGTCATCACTACTTTTTTATTTGCCTCATGTAGCCTGTGTGGATTTGGAGTATTGGTTATGTGTGTATATCTGTAACCATGGCTTGTGTTTATGTTGTGCAAAAGCACAAGTTCACAAGGAAGTAATTATTTTGTTGGTCAGGGATAGTCTGACCGCTTTGTTTAGATTTTTTAATGTGCATTTGAAAAACACTCAACTCCATCACCCATCGATGGATGGTGTTGGATTGTCTAGACCAGGGGTGTCTGAAACTAAATTTCATCTTGGGTAGCATGTTCCAAGGCCACGGTTGCTGTCAAAGGGCCACATACAACTGTGACAATATGCAGTTGCCAACGAGCCCATATAAGCAAAGTAGGCTTTTTTCTGGCAGGGGCAGAAAAATATGAGCTGCTCTAGTTTCGCTCCAGTGCAGTAAACACAATTTTATAAATATGATATATGATACTGTGATTTCTAAAGACGTTTACCTGTGGAGAAGATCTGTGATTAATTGTCCAAATCGCATGGTGGATACAGTCAAAAACTGGCAGCTTGCAAGCTGCACGCACTTCTGTTAAGATGTAATGACTGTGATGAAGCTGGATTTGGCCTACGGGTCTTGAGTTTGACACCTCTGGTCTAATCAGTGCATATGCACTAATCAACCAGAGTGTTAACAAATCCTAACGGTTTAGGCCAAATAGTGTTCTATACTGTTGTTATGGTAGCTCAACAAGATGATCAAAACATTCATACAGTAACAGTAATACTGTTGGACAAGAGCTGCAACAATGACTGTATTACTGCTGCATTGCAGTTTGTACAGAAAAATTGAGTAAAGTGCCTCCCTTCATTGCACAAAGGCCACATCTTTCCTACAGTTACACATTCCAGTTTTGCGTGTGCTCAGCCAGATGTTAAGTTAACTTAAGCTACTATGTGCAAAGAGATTAATGATTAAGCAACTCGACTGATAGCTGATTGGTGTAGCAGTAAGTTAAAATCCTTAGAATGTCTGAAAAACTGGGTGGAGAAAAGGAATGGCAAATGTTATCCTCCAACCACCACTAAGTTTCTTTACAGTAATCCTATTAAGTAAGATGTTTACAGTCCTGAAGTACAAAATTACCATAATCTATCTGCAGGGATGCAAAAGCTCATTGATTAATACTGATGACTCAACAATGACTTTGCTAGATGGGGAATTCTGGCTGAAGATAATCACTTCCTGGCAGTCTGTGCCTGCAATTAGGTTGTTTTAAAACCCTGTATTACTTAAAGTTTAGGTGTAACTTCCACATAGGAGCCATTGGTAAGAAATGTGGTAGTATTGTGCAGGTTTCTGCTTCTTTCAGTAGGTTTTGAAAGACTGCTAATGAAATCTTTCCAGGAATAGTTACCTGTAATAAATAACCTCAGATTAAATATTTCTTAGTCTACTAGTTAACATAATTTCTCAGAGAAGGGATATTATGTATGCTGATAAACTCTTCCTGGAGTTTTGTTTTGTTTTGAGAACTTTAGGCTGCATTTCCCCAGTATTCACAGTGAGATGAGAAATGCTGCTGTTTGCCATCGCTAACTAGGCCAGTGCATTGCTGAGACTAGAGTGGTTCCAGTGTGCATACTACTATATGTGGTTCCTGTTTTAAACCTCACTCATCTGTGGAGTATCTGTGCATGTTAGAAAGGAACTGTGAAAGTCAGTAATTGAACAAGACAGATGCATAGAGCTGAATTAGCTTTAGTCTTCTTGCTTTTATCTAAAAAAAACTGCTGTATGTTTCATCATTAGAGTGCAAGATGATCTCTTTCTGCAATGTCTACAGGAAACCAGTGCCGTTGGGTCTGAGAGTATTTTGTCCAAATAATGAATGTACATGCAGAGAAATGTCACATAGAGTAAACCAACTCTTGGAAGCTGCAGAGCAAAAAGGAAAAGAGTGGATCAGCGGGAATGGAAAATCCTGAACATTTAGTTTTCATTCCTAAGAGTGGATCACTGCTTTTATGCCAAGTTGTGACACAAAGGAAATTGTGCAAAGTTTGATGTAGAGAATGCAGAAAATAAAATTATAATAGACATTTATTAGCTTTTCCTACATTGATATTGTGTTGACTTTGTGTTTAAAAAAATGGGTGTATACCATGAGAAGGTATCTGTTTTGTAGGACCTGCAGCAGGCTAACAAATTTCCTTTCGACTTGAGACTGAAATAGAAAGTAAGTAATGGTTTACATATGCAGCTTAACAGAGGTGAATGTGTGTGGGAGCGAGTGACGTGGCCCAAATGCATCCCTCTGTATTTTTATCATATATTTGCAAATGATTGTCAGGTGTACGTTTCTTATTGTAGCATTTGAGTGGTATGTGAGGCATAGAACAGTTCCAGAAAATTATGTTTGATCTAGACAAGAAACCTTAAGAAAAGTGTTTTGTTAAGTTCAGAAATTCGCATTTGAATGTAAACATACCGTAGTAGTAGTAGTAGTAGAACAAGGTATCTTTACCATGTTCTCCCTCTTGCACTGACTGTAGGTTTATGCCACCATCTGCATTTGCTTGATTTATAGTGGAGTTTTGTATTATTTTTCCTTTGGTTTCTCACCATAGGATCCCTGAAGTCCCATAGCAATTTCTGCTGTACTACAATAAAAACTGTACAAAATAAAAACTCAGTGAACATTACCTTCAACTATACAGTGACTGAAACCACATTGAATATAAGTACCTAATGTTAAAGCACGTGGATTTTAGTTTGGTGTAGATCTTGAATTAACTAAATAGTTAATGTCTTTTAGCTCCACATTAGTGAACATGAAAGGAGGTGAAACGCCTATAGTTACTTGCAGTGGCTGCCTGTACTTACAACAATAAAAAGTGTTGTGTCTACTTTAAGGGATGTGCTAAATGTTGTTGTGTAAGTAACCTGTTTTTCCACCTTTTTCCTCCCTCCACACCCTCTTTCCTCAGGGCTTTGACCCCCCTCATCAGAGCGACACCAGGACTGTTTATGTAGCAAACCGTTTCCCGCAGCATTGCCACTACATACCACAACGCTTTGCTGACAACAGAATCATCTCATCCAAGGTACCAAATGTTTTTAAGGCCGTATTGTAATGTTTTTCCACATGGTCTTATCAATACAGAATATCTTAAAAGTAATATGAAGAGGTAAAACCTCTGCTCTGAAAAATGTTCAGGTCTTGGCTTTCATTTTTTCACGTAACTAAAATCACTTTTTATCTTAATAAGGTTTAGATTTATTATACAAGAGTCAGTCATTAAGTGATTTTAACCACTGTTTACAGACCATGCTGCACTGAATGGAGTATTTATACAGTAATTTGAATACTATTAGTCAGAAATATGCTAGTTTTTCTGCCTGATGTTAATTTATATAATGGCATTGAAAAAGTTAAAATAATCTTATAATGTTATATATAATGTTACATAACATTTAGGTATAAAATGTTTGTATTTTCTCTTTCAGTACACAATTTGGAATTTTGTCCCCAAGAATCTCTTCGAGCAGTTCAGGAGGATAGCCAACTTCTATTTTCTCATTATCTTCCTTGTACAGGTAATGGCACAATTGTAGATATGTTTTCCTCAGTTAGATGGTAATGCGTCAGTTGTGACCTCAGTCTTCTTGCCCTGAATACAAATGTGTTTGTGTGTGCGTGAATGAGTCACTGACTTCTAGAGACCAGTAGAGCGACAGGTCTGCCTCTGTATTAAAACATTACACCCACACATTACGTGTGTCTTTACTGCCAGCCCTAGGTGTTAGCCCTTCACTATGCATCAATCACCGGGTGCTGAAGTAGTCTTGCAAATTTTCAGGCTTCAGCAATTGACATGACTCTGTCTAAAAAGGCTTTCTTTTTACCCACTCAACGTGTCAGTGAAACTCAAGTCAGCTTAGCTTTAATTCACTGAAAGGACAGTTTGACCATTTTTAGATGGCCTGAGATGGATTCCTCGATACCTGGAAGACTTTTGAATTGATGGGAATGTCTGTTGCTCCACATACTCAAAAACAAGGACCTTCTTATTAAACCATTGCTCCATAGCACAACAAGACCTCAGTAACTCTAGACAGTGCCCTCACTTTGCATCACTGGCTTTGTAACCTGAAGCTGACTTAATTTGTTTGTGGATAAGTGTTAAATTAGAAAAATATGTCCAGCATATGGCCAGTCTTTTTGTGCTTTAAGAGGTTTTGACTTATCTAACGCACATCAAACAATGCACATCATGTTAATCTCAATGAGCCACAGAGTGTTCAAATGTAATACAGGAAGTAATGATTGAGACATTAAGGGGATGTATTACTAATTCAGTTTTTTGTGCTTCTCTAAACTATTGCTAGTACTAAGTGGTTCTCTAAAGATGTTTAACATATGTTACCCTGGTGGTAGTTGCTTTAGGTGTTTTTATTGTCACTTTGTGTGTGTGTGTGTGTGTGTGTGTGTGCGCGTGCGTGCGTGCGTGCGTGCGTTTGTTCGCGTCAGTATTTCTAAAATGACAGTTAAACTTTTGAGCAAAGTTATGAGGTTTCCTGTTTGACACATCAACCACTACTTCTCTCTGTTGTTTGTCTAGTTTGTTTTCTCTCTGACGGGGCACATCCACGGTGTCTCACTTTTTTTTCACCATTGCTTCCAATTGGTTGACACCTCTGCTTCCTCTCCGTTGACACCTCTGCTTGTCATTTCAGTTAATGATAGACACTCCTACTTCCCCAGTCACCAGTGGTTTGCCTCTGTTCTTTGTGATCACAGTAACTGCCATAAAACAGGTGAGAATACAAACACATAATGACTTCCTCTTGGCTCAGCTGAAAATAAGGAACTAATATGCATGCAGTGTGATTGATGTTATATCAGCTGCTGTCGGCAACTTGTGAAAAAAAAAAATTGTTTCAATTTAGTTCAGTATACTTTCAAATTGACTAAGAAATAATTTGACCCCAGTCCTGTAAATAACATTTTTTGTTATTCACTATAAAAAGAATTACAAAACAACTAGTACAAAAGTTGCCATTTGTATGGAAAGGTGCGTTTGGAATCACTTTAGTTGATGAGTGACTAGGAGTACCAGCAGTGGCTCACCACTGTAGATAAAAAATGCTATATTTCACTGGAAAGTTTTCATTTGGCAGCTGTGAGCAGTTGTATTTGTTTTTTTTTTGGTTTAAATGTTTCTTCCGTAGGGCTATGAGGATTGGCTGAGACACAAAGCAGACAATGAGGTAAATGGAGCTCCAGTTTTTGTGGTTCGCAGTGGAAGCCTGGTCCAGACGAAATCCAAGAACATCAGGGTGAGCTAAATTACACCATAAAGGAACTTTATTATTCTTATTAGAGTTCAAAGCTTAAAGTAAAGTACCTGAAATATCTTTTTGCAGCTCATGGCTGCCAGCCATAGCTAACTTTAGCGTGGCTGTTCAATTTCTCACACTGATAATAAAACCACACTGGGTAGAAAGGTAATATGAGATGGTGTTGTCAATGAAAATGGCTCTCTTTCTAATGTCTTAATTGCAGGAGACTGAGGAATTCATACTGTTCAATATAGTTGTGTTTGGTACTATTTTCTATGAATGATGTTTGTCTCTACATATGCCATTGTTTGTTTCTGGTCCACTTTATTGGTCTAGGTTGGTACTATGTGTTTGCTCTTGTAAGTCAGGACATTGCAGTGCATACATGACATGTGTTTTTTAATCAAACAGTAAATTAGCCTCTCAGGTATGATTGGATATGTGTAGCCAGGTATAAAAGATTTGTATGTAATATTTTTGTGTTTTTCTGCCTGTCCGTCCAGGTGGGGGACATTGTTCGTGTGGCTAAAGATGAGACCTTCCCAGCTGACCTGGTATTGTTGTCATCAGATCGTGCAGACGGCACCTGTCACGTCACCACAGCCAGCCTCGATGGAGAGACCAACCTTAAGGTCTGTGGGTGTGTTAGTTTTGGGAACATGGCAGTGTTTGGGGTGTGTTTTAGCTGTGACTGAAAAACAGACATGCTATTACCAAAAGTACACTGTCGAGTGAATCAGACTTGTGGTTGAATAAACAAGCTAGCCTCTTATCACTAACCAGTGCTGGGATTTAAACCTGCCTAAACGTTTGGCTTTTCGGTGTTTACGTTGTGTAGCCTTGCAACACTTTAAGTTAATGAATGTGTCACTAGTGGTAGTAACTGTAATACTCACAGAAGGAGGGTGGATCACAAGCTATTAGATGAAGAAGCTCTCGATTTATTTGGAATTAGTCTTTATTTGGTTATTTTATTGAGTTTAGTAGGCCGACCTCTGTGTATCCTTCACATGACTAATGCAAATTTGGGTGTGTCAAGTTTATGCGTCTCAGGAAAAATGTTTGACTTGCATGTAATTATGTATGTTCTACACTTTATAGTTTTATATTGAACTCCTCCACTCCCCTTTCCTCTCTCTCGCAGTGTCAAAGACCATGTTGCTTAATTGCCTCTGTAATGACATCCTGTATCATTTAAACACATTTCCATATATATCTGGCAAGTTTGGAAAAATTAACTCTGCTGCTTTGGGCAGGGTCTATCTGTGCAGTGCAGCACTGTACAAACCAGACACGCACACGGTCATCCAGCAGAACACAGGGCTAATAATAAGACTAATCATACACATAATTTTTGGTGGCTAACTTTAACTAACTAGGGCTGTGCTATATTGACAAAAAATGATACCTAGGTATTTTCTGGTAGCAATAGGTAGACAGTATTGACTTATTCTTCAGTTTATGCACCAGAGTATGGCATTATAACCCATACAATTCATTTAACATGTTTGGCCAGGCAGTGTGTATCGTGGATCTGAGGTTTTTCAGAAGTTGATTGAAACGTGAATGATGTAAATACTAATAGCGTTAGTTATTTTTTGTCATCTCATGTCATCGTCTTATCAAAAGGCACTTTATTGCAGAATGATTCCACTGTGTTATTGTGCTTTGTTCGTTAGCTGGATATGATCTATCATCCGCAGCTGACACCTGTAGCTTTTCATATTCTTAATTTTCTTCTGTGGTTGATGGTTTCTATTATATTGTTTATCTCATCTTTTCAAAGCCAAACCACCTTTATGTGAGTGTGGATGATCCTCCCTTCTAGCAATTAAATGTAAGAATGCAGTAGATCGTGAGGCTGGTGTTGCTTATCTTCTGGTGCTATTCTAACTATAATCATCCATTTGTAAGCAGCCACGCTGTAGTTTAACTTGTGGTGCATAGACCATATACCACATGCTGTTTGTGTGTTTTGCAAAGTAACTTACACGACGCTAAAGATATTATAGACAATAAATATGACACACCCCTATTTGTAATGCTGTTTCGTTTGTGAGTCTTACAAATCATCATTGTGCTGGTTATCTTGTCACTTATAATGTCACTTTAATTGGATTTTTTATATTTCATTATCAGCAACATGCCTTTCATGAAGTCAGCTTGAACACATGTCTGCTTTTGGTCTGCATTGAAAATTGATAATTAACTTTGGGATCATTTTGTATAGATGGACAAATAAATGCAGTGCAACTGCTTTCATTTGAACACTGCATATATTGTCATCCAAACCAATAATCCGTTACTTACGTTCTCCCTCCTTCCTCCCTCTTGCACAGCAGCACTGAACCATATGATTTGTTCATGAAAAAGTTTTGTTCAGCAGTAGATCTATTTGTTCATGCTGTTGTTCGTGAATTAACACTAAATTAATAAAACAAACTGATGCTGCTTTCCTGTCATCAGCTCTTAACTGTATCTGTGTGTTGTATATGACTTATTTGTAGACCCACTACTCTGTGGCAGAGACATCAGTGTGTCAGTCAGTGTCCCAACTGGAGGCATTACAGGCTGTGGTGGAGTGTCAGCAACCAGAAGCTGACTTGTACAGGTAATGGTGTGGGATGAGACGGTTTCATCACATCCTCAGCAACCTCGATACTGCTTGTCTTTCTCAGCTGGCTTTTCTATGGCAGTTTTCCAGTTTTCTTTCCTTTCTCTTTCTCAACACCAATTTTGATTAAATGCGCTCAAATAAGCCATTTATCGTCAGCTATCTGCAGTAATGAGATGTTTCATATGAGGTCATAACGTGTACGTACATGACAAACACTTCAAATAGTTCTTTTTTTTCTCAGTGGCCATAAAAAAACATACAATATCATGACCATAAAATATAGAGCAAAATATACCTTAGCTGCATGTAAACACTACTTTCACCCTAACCTGGTATTTAAAGTGCATGTAAAAGCTTTTCTCAGTTCAATTCTTCCAATATCCTGCGTTGCTTTGTGTGTGTAAACATTGTTGTGGTCTTTCTCAGTCCACTGAACAGAAATGCCTTTGGTGTTTTCCAGGTTTGTTGGGCGGGTCACAGTGACTCAGCATGGGGAAGAGATAGTGAGGTAAGAGTGATCTAGCAGGTTTGGCTAATAATTAAATAAATAATAACATTTTTACAAGATGAGCTTAAGACACTCATTCTACTAAGACACTGATTGGTTAGAGAGCCCAATAACCACAGTTAATAACACGCTGAAGCATGAAAGCATGTGTAAAGTTGGTTTGGGGTGCATCAAATCACTAAATGCCATACTTAAGAATACAAAGTATACAAAGTAAGGTGTCCAGGGTGTGTTACTGTGTCACTGGAAGAAAAGAAATTTGGAGCTAAATTAAAATTAAAGGAGACGAATGCGCCATAGTCTGTTTTGATAACTTTAGTTCTTATCAAGGTCATACTGTGTCTTGTTTGTGCTCAAATCATAAAGCCACTTTAATCTCTGGCTTTATTTATGTTGTCTTTGTTTGCTTTTAATGTCAGACCACTTGGTCCAGAGAATTTGCTGCTGCGAGGAGCCAGGCTGAAAAATACCAAAGAGATTTATGGTGAGTCAGTGAAATGAGAATCAAAATAATAAAGCGTTGCAGCAAAATTAAAAC
This sequence comes from Ctenopoma multispine, assembly GCA_034779795.1. Classification (NCBI taxonomy): domain Eukaryota; kingdom Metazoa; phylum Chordata; class Actinopteri; order Anabantiformes; family Anabantidae; genus Ctenopoma; species Ctenopoma multispine. The sequence goes on along the minus strand of JAUYWH010000020.1, from coordinate 20,499,627 downwards.
TTTCACTTGAGAGTGGAGCAGCTAAAAAAGCTAAATTATTTCTTATGATGAGAAGTTACCAGTTAGCTAAATAAGGAAAATATAACTGCTCAAGAACAAGTTACATCTGAAATCTTTCCTTACCACTCTAGTACCTGAGGTCTTAATATGTTAACCGAATACTGTTCTTTCATGTTAAATTTTGAAATTGGGTTTTAAATCATGTAGGAAAGCCCCCATACTTAACTAGTATGTAGTGTATCCAATTATTTGGCATGCTAAACCAGACAATAATCTATCATGAAAATATAGATAATTCTGGTATCTCTTGTGACTTCTCATGACTTCATGCACAAATTAAAATCATGGTATCTAATATGCTGATGGTCCCATAATCCTAGTGCAATACTGTAACAGACTTTGCTGTTGCAGGTGTGGCGGTATACACAGGAATGGAGTCCAAAATGGCCCTCAACTATAAGTGCAAGTCTCAGAAACGCTCTGCTGTGGAGAAGTGAGCACCTGTTGTCTATCTTTCAAAGTGTGTCAATTATTTATAAGATATGGTTATTTTACGTTTTTCTAAAAAAAATTTTCTTGTGTCAGGTCAATGAACTCCTTTCTAATCATCTATCTTGGCATCCTGCTGTTCGAGGCTGTCCTCAGCACCATCCTGAAGTATGCCTGGCAGGCTGAGAATAAGTGGGACGAGCCTTTCTACAATCAAAAGACTGAACAAGAGAGGAACAGCAGTCCGGTGAGTCTGCTTCCCATTAAGCATCAGAGGAATGGATTCTTATTGATTAGGTTTTTGATAGCAGGCTATCAGCCCCATAGATAAGATGAGGAGAGATTTTAGTTGACATTCAATTTCTGTCTTTCTGTGCAGCCTGCTTTTTCTTCACTTTAATCTATTTACCAATTATTAAACACACTTTTCTCTAGAGCAGACATAAATTCACATTCTTAGTGACGTTCTAAAGAGGGCTCCAAGCTTGAGTCCAAATCTACACAAACACACACAAAGGTAGGGTGCTTTTAGTGTCACTAGATTTTGTGACAAAGTATAACAGAGGACGTGCCTGTCACAGGGCCAGGCTGATGGCCTATCAGCCCAACTGCCAACACTAATCAGTCAGGGAGTATAGCATCGTCTATGTGTTGAGGTAGAGGGAAATGATGATTTCTCCTTTTCCTTTGGAGACTGAGGTGAATACTTCTAAAACCATTAAAGGCAGTGTTTATCTTTAGTATAACTGGTGCTCCAGAAACCCACTGGTCCTGTTACAGTGTTTAACCTTTACCATCGACTTCATGTGTCTGTATCACAGCTACCTGCTACCTCCTGGGCACCTATCAGTCCTTCATAAATCTGAAAACTTTTTACATTTCAGACAATATTCAAGTCTGAAAAAGAAACCTGAAACTATTACTACTACTAAAACTATTTTTTGTTTAGCAAGTTAGCCAGAGCTCAGTTGCAGTTGTAACATGTTGTATATTTAGCCTTTGTACCATACCATACCAATTTATATATAAAGCACATTTAACACAGCAGCAAGTCTAACCAAAGTGCTGCACACTTTAAGAACATTTTAAAACAAACACAGTAACACAATAAAAAAACAACAACAACACAAACAAGACATCACAATAAATAGAAGCAGTACCAGCAGGAGAAAAAGCAACAAAATTAGGAGAAATACATAAGAATAAGTTAAAATCAGTCAACGTCTCACATGGAGTGAAAAGCCAAATAATAAAATAAATAAATGTGAAAATAAATAAATGTGATTTAAAAACGAGGGAAGGAGCCTGTCTGAAACCATTTAAGGTCTTAAAAATAAAGAGAATTTTAAAATGAATTCTAAAATGAACTGGGAGCCTGTGAAGGGAAGCTAACACTGGGGTAATATGCTCCTGTTTCTTTGTACCAGTTAAGAGGCGGGCAGCAGCATTTTGTACCAACAGTAAACGATTAATGGAGGATTGACTGACCCCAGCAAGGAGAGCATTACAGTAATCAAGACGAAATGTTATAAAAGCATGTATTACTGTCTCAAGCTTGCATTTTGACAAAAGAGGCTTGACTTTGGATAACTGCCTCAACTGGAAAAAGCAGGACTTCACCAAGGCATTTATGTGAGTGCCAAGTTTTAGGACGGGGTCAATTTTCACACCTAGATTGGTGATGATAGACTTCTCAAAAGGGGCCAGGGAGGAAAGATCGACACAGGGGGTACAATGAGCGTGATTAGGTGGAAACAACAACCTCAGTTTTGGAAATTTAAGAAATGTAGTGCCATCCATTGCCGAATATCATCAAGTCAGTCAAGGAGAGGTTGGATAGAGCATGTACTGCTGTGCTTTAATGGGAAATAAACTTGGCAATCATCTGCATAACAGTGAAAGCTGCTGTATAGCTGCTGACTCTGGTCTCTCAGTTTGTGTGGCTTTGTCACTCTCCTTTCCTGTCACACAAAGTAATTCACTTCTTAATGGGAATGAATCACCCTGCTTGCTTGGACTTAAAGGGATCAGTGCTGAAGCACCATCATTTTGTGTCTTGCTTGATGTGTATTAAGCAAATTTATCTTGCAATTTGACTATTAGTCAATCAAAGACTATCCTAAAAGACTATACTATGGTAAGACTTTCCTCTTTACAACCACTTTATATTGTTTTAATAAAATATAGATCAAGTTCTGCTCTTGTCTTTATCTTGTTATTTCATCTATAAATAACATTTGCTCTCATTTTCTTTTAGATCTTGAAGTTCATCTCGGACTTTTTGGCATTTCTGGTTCTCTATAACTTTATCATCCCCATCTCGCTCTACGTTACCGTGGAGATGCAGAAGTTCCTGGGCTCATTTTTTATTGGCTGGGATTTGGACCTTTATCATGAGGAGAGTGACCAGAAAGCTCAGGTCAACACCTCTGACCTCAATGAAGAGCTGGGGCAGGTATAGCAAAGAAATGCACATATGTGAATTCACTCACATGCACATAACATAATAATATGTTTCAACCATTTCTGCATTGTAGAAGTTGAGCGTATAAATATTAACAAGCAAAAGTTAGTATAAGAAAATGGGTATCGTATACTGTATGGTACACGATAGTGGGGTTCTCTGCATACTGCTACTTTTATAATATATTATTATTATTATTAATATTATTAAAATTGTCTATCTGTATGTATTATTCTGTATAATGCAATACAGTGTGGGAATAAATATAAGCCTATTCACATATGGTAAAATATTAATTTTTATATTTCACTTTGTGTAATTATTCAACTAAAAAAATAATGCAAACATTCGGTTTCATAGGTGGAGTATGTATTTACTGATAAGACGGGTACACTAACAGAAAACGAGATGCAGTTCCGTGAGTGTTCAATTAACGGAACCAAGTACCGGGAAGTTAATGGCAAACTGGTACCAGAGGGAATGACTGAGGATTCACCAGATGGTTCTACGCCTCACCTGGTAACTCACATGTGTACATCTTTCATTCAGTTTAGATGCAAACACACAGGTCTTACTGCTGCCTTCATATTCAGATATACTGTACATATATCATCCACTGAAAATAAACTCCAATACAGTTTGAAGTTGCTGTTTTGAAACGAAGCGATCACTTATGTTGACTATAGTGCGTAACCTTTAAAAAAAAAATTATGTTGTTTCTTACTCTGTTATCCTTCCCTGTTTTCTCTTCTCCTAGATTGGTGAGGAATTGTTATTTCTCAAGGCAGTGTCATTGTGTCACACAGTTCAGATCAGCTATGATCAACCTGACTGCCTGGTTGGTGGAGGAGACCCATTCTCCCACGCAAATGGTTTCTCTTCCAATCACATGGAATACTATGCCTCTTCACCTGATGAGAAAGCTTTAGTGGAGGCAGCAAAGAGGTGAGCTTCAAATGTTGGTGATGAAAATTAAGGTTGTGAAAAGGTACCAGTACATGGCAAAAAAGTGTTAAAGAAAGATAACATTTATGTACAGTATAGTGTGGTGTTAAAGTACCATAATACCCATCTAGTTATACCAGATTGCATGGGTGTGTGATTTTTAAAATACAGTAAATGTCTGAATGTCATCCTTTACTTCAGTTTTGATGCTAATCTAAGTGTAACTGAAGAACTTGGGCTTTGGTTCAGCCAAAACATACTCCTGGCTGTTCGCAAGAGGTTAAATTCTGCCTGCTGTAATTCCTATTTCACCTGTGTCAGCTGCTAAGGGACATAAAAATATGTGTGGAGGTTAGACTTCTGGCCAAGTAGAAAATGGCACTTTTTCTTACTTGTTGTTTATTTTATTGTCACAGAAATATGGCGCAAGCAACTATTTTATGTCCAGAGAGTGGCTCATAAGCCCTCAAGCAAGTCTGTGTGGAACAATGGCTCAAAATGGGAAAAACACATTAAGAGAAAGTGACAGATTCTGCTACACCAATTTGATAAAGGACAGCTAAAGAAGCTGGAGTTAAAACAAGAAAATCTGTGGCTGCGTAGCACCCATCTAAAATGTTTTACAAAACCCTCAGGATTATATGGTGCATGAAGTCAGTGTAGGTTTTAAATCATCAAATAAAATTATGTTGAGTAGTGAGGGGAAGAACCAATGACCCTGTACCTCCATGCTCCATTGAGCCACAGACAGTGCATCTGTGCTGATTTAATCCAGAATGAGACACAGTTGGAACCCTAACCTGGTTTTCTATTTGTTCATGGATGGCACACCTGAGCATGAATACTTGCTTAATTGGAAGTGCTAGCCGTCCATGTCCCTGAGGAAGATTAGTAACTGGGCTGAAAGAGTGATTAAATGGCCTGAGGAGTGCCATGGCTATAAATACTTTTTTTCCCAAGTAAATTCCCAATTACCTTCAAAATCTTGGAAACCCCCAGTTGAATTTGTACCCAATATTAAAAATTGTTTTCTCCTAACCCAAATATCTAAAATGGCTGTCTTTTTTTCATAAGGATTGGGGTGGCCTTTACTTGCAGCAGTGGAGATATCATGGAAATCAAAGCATTTGGCAAGTCAGAGAAGTATGTTTCACCTGCTCACCTCTATATATGAACAATACTTAATTTTCTGCAAATGTTGGGGTTATACTTTGGCAATATAGACACACTGTCTGTGTTCAAAATGACAGTGAAAACAACCTCCTTAAAATATTTGTCCAGTAAATGTTAATACTCTTTGTGCTCTCTCAGATATAAGCTGCTCCATGTATTAGAGTTTGATGCTGACCGCAGGAGGATGAGCGTCATACTAGAGGATCCCTCAGGTAACACAATAATCTACTACACTCCGTTGTCGTAAATAGTAAATAGCGTGCTAATGCCTCATGTTAATGGCACAGACTTACAGTTTGCCTGTAACCCCTGCTGTTTTGACCCTCAAGGGGGTAAAGTCCTGTTCACTAAGGGAGCAGAGTCAGCCATCCTGCCTTTCACCACCAGTGGTGACATAGAAAAGACGAGACTGCATGTTGACGAATTTGCCTTGGTAAGTAATCATTTTTCCTTTCTGAATTTTTTTTTTTATTTCAAATGCATTGCAAATTTTTTTCTAAGATATTTCATCATTGCTATGTTACACTATCTATTCAGAATTTGGTGTTTTGTCAGTTCTTCAAACTGAACTAGAACGCAGCATGGACACTTCCTACTAGTGTAGTGATTACTTTTAGCCTTTTCACTCTCTGTTCCCATTAGACTGTAAATTCTTCACCACAACAGACACGCACACACTCACACACAACAATGCATGCAAAAACACAGATATCCAGCCCTCACATGATCACAACTTCAGACGTCAGTACCCAGGAGTCTGTGCAATGGACTAGGTTGATTTGTGGTCATCTACCCCTTAGGCTAGTTTTGTGATTTAAAGCTTTATTAATTTGTTTTTCTGTTCTTTCTGCTACATTCATCTCCACGTTTTACACAAATATATTATTTTTTTACATCTGTTATATTTTACAATCTGTTATATTTTTACATTTAACATTCCCATATCTTTCTCTTGGTTTTCTTACTAATTTTTTTCTTTCTTCTATTTATGTAATTTCTCTGAATTTCGTATATCTTTTGTACTCATCACCCATCCTCCTCGTCCCACTGTAGAAAGGTTTGCGGACCCTGGTGGTAGCATGCCGCCACTTCAGCCCAGAGGAGTACATTGATGTAGACAGGCGTCTGAACAGTGCCCGCACTGCGCTGCAGCAGAGGGAGGAGAGACTGCAGGAGGCCTTCAGCTACATTGAGAGAGACCTGCAACTCCTGGGAGCCACAGGGGTTGAGGATAAGTACGGAGACTTGTATATTATATTCTCCCTTCTAAATCTAGTTTTCATCACAGTCATAGCTCATCCCTGATGCTTTCAGTATGCCCATACTTTACATGTATTTCACACCAGAACAAAGTTTTCTCAGTTTCAGTAGTGAATAAATGGTAATAACAAAGTGGTAATCAGTAGCATAATGATGTGTTTTATAGAATATGTAGAATTATAGACTAATGTAAACTGCACACGGTGGTGCTAACATGCTAAACTAAAATGGAAGCATACCTGCTAAACGTAAGCATGTTAAATGTTAGCATGCTGATGTTTACATTTAGTTTAAAGCGAGACAGCCTTTGTGTAACTTAGGAATTTCGATGTGATAAAACTGTAGAAAAACAGACGGATAAACACAGTTGGCAGGACTATCTCCAGCAAAGAATGTATAGTCAGCAGGGAGATGGAGATGTCACGTAACGGAGCCTCTCTGGAAATTATCATTGATGTGTGTTTGCATCCGTTCACCATCTGCTCCTCACATAATACTCTTGCTTCTCCCACCCATTTTATCTCTTGCTCTGTTTTCTCTTTCCTGCTCTGTTTCTTGATCTGGAATGAATTCCTCCACAGCCACACATGGTCACAACAAAAGGACCACATCTATTAACTTCTTTATGAATATCAACTGTGTTTAGAAATGGGTCAGAAATTATAAAAGACAAAAACGAGCAATAGGAAAAAGTAAATGATAAATATTTTCTTTCCTCCTTGTCTCCCTCAGACTCCAAGATAAAGTCCAGGAGACCATAGAGGCTCTAAGGCTGGCTGGGATCAAAGTATGGGTGTTGACAGGGGACAAACATGAAACAGCAGTCAGCGTCAGCCTGTCCTGTGGCCACTTTCACAGGACCATGAACATCCTGGAGCTCTTGCAGCAGCGCTCTGACAATGAGTGTGCTGAGCAGCTCCGCAGACTGTCCAAAAGGTGAGTGTGCGTGTGTGATTCTTTGCAGGAACCATGAAGAAATCAGAGTGAAGTTACAGGATATTAAAAGATTTTTCATTAAAACTCATAAAACATTTTTTTAAATTTCAACAAAGATTTTTGTTCAGTGCGTCAGACAAACAAGGCCCTACCTCAGCCTCTCAGCGACTTTTAGTTTGATTCCTCGCTCAAAGTCTCTACATTCTGTGTTTAAAATGCATTCAAATGCCAGACTTCTGTTTATCTGATACATATTTAAATCTGTTTGCCATCATATCGTATTTGTAAGAAGTAAATAGTAAATAAGTTTAGTAAATTCTACTCCATACTTTTGCATCACAAAGCTGTCATAATTTCAAAGTGCCTCCAGTGATGATTTTTTAAAAATCTGAACTGGCTGTGTAAAGTATAATGTATTTTTGGCAGTTAGCGGTAGATTACGTCTCTGTAAATGATAGTCGTTGGTAGTATGTTTCTCCAGCGCTTTACTCACCTCTCTTATTCTGTTCCTTTTGGACTCCTTCTCTCCATTTGTTCCTAGAATAAAGGAAGACCATGTCATACAGCATGGGCTGGTCGTGGATGGCGCCAGTCTGTCTTTAGCATTGAGGGAACATGAGAAGCTCTTTATGGAAGTGTGTAAAAACTGTTCAGCTGTGCTGTGCTGCCGCATGGCCCCACTGCAGAAAGCTAAGGTAACAGTGATTTGCTATAAATGAACCACCAACCAGACCTTTGGGGAGAGTAAAAGAGATTTTGAATGATTTCCGTGACATTTTGTTCCTACTGTATTTGATTATGTTACTATATGTTTCTGTGATGAATTTGGAAGAAACTTTAACCTTTCTAGAGACTGAGTCCTAATGATATTATTACAATGTTCTGTCCAGGTGGTGCGCCTTTTAAAAACATCTCCAGAAAAACCCATCACCTTAGCTATTGGGGATGGAGCCAATGATGTCAGTATGATACAAGAAGCCCATGTTGGCATAGGTAAATGCTCAACATACCTACACACACAATGTGGTCTCATACTCCATTGTTTTCGTGTTCTGCATTGTTGTTTCCAACATGTGTTTGCATATGTCTACAGGTATCATGGGGAAGGAGGGTCGTCAGGCCGTGAGAAACAGTGACTATGCAATTGCCAGGTTTAAGTTCCTGGCTAAACTTCTGCTGGTCCACGGTCACTTCTACTACATTCGAATAGCTACGCTTGTACAGTACTTTTTCTACAAGGTAGGAAATGGCTCCAGGAGTCGTAATTGAAAAACATTCATCTGTAGTGGATAAGATTCTGAGAAGATGGTTTCAGTGTTACACAGTTGTTAAGTTGTTTACTGAAATTCCCCTCTCATACCAACCCTTTGGTAGCCATGAAGGTCATTTAAAGAGTATATTCAGTGTTGCAGGAATGTGCTCTGCTCATAACGAGACTGTTCAGCCACGTCACCTTTCACTGCAAAATTTTTAATGTTTCTTTCCTTCGCTCTGTTTGTCCTAGAATGTGTGTTTTATCACGCCCCAGTTTTTATACCAGTTCTTCTGTTTGTTTTCACAACAAGTAAGTCTCTTTACCTCTCCATTTCTCTCACTTTTTCATATGTTGTTTTGGTCTTGGTTCTTAATGTTGCACAGCTCTTCATTTAGGTTATTTAACCAGCCACTAGACAACATGTTTTATTGTCAAAGCCTCCTTTACAGATTCTGATATCCAGCTCAATTTCCATTGTTTTAATTTGATATCAGTTTTATGTTTTTAAAGGCTCAACCAGCAAAGACTTCAGTCATGTTTAATAGATTTCACATTAAAATTATGAATCTTTCACTTAATTGCATTTAAAATTGTTTGAAATATTGTTTAAAATATTTATGCCACGTAGCTTTGGAACTTGACCTAGTCTGTTTTTAAGGTGATTTTTTTGGTCATAAACATAAATTCTTATATTGTCATACAGCGATGCATTCGGAGACTGTGACACATTATAACTTGTAATGTGTCCCATGCACGCCGCAAGTTTCTAACACTTTATTCAACTTTAGCAGTTTAAGCTAATAAGTTGCCGTTGAGTGATATGCTGTATGTCTGTCCCAGACCCTGTACGACAGTGTTTACCTGACACTGTACAACATCTGCTTCACCTCGCTGCCCATCCTGGTGTACAGTCTGTTTGAACAGCTGGTCCATCCACACGTACTACAGAATAAACCTGGTTTGTACAGGTAAGGCAACGTGTAATCTGCTGATACACTCTACAGATTCAGCTTTTTCTGAAGCACTCTGCCAACTGCAGAATAGTTTCTCACAACATAACACTGTGATACTGGAAACTCACTGGCCGCTATATTAGGTACACCTGTACCTTGTAATGCAAGACAATACAGCAGCTCTTTTAGTGTTTTGGCTGCCCTATTTACACAAATGAGGGGGCCAAACTATTAAAAACCTAAAATAATCTAGTACAACTCCACTGCTTACCATAACCTCAATAATAAACATCTAATAGAATGATCACATTTCTGACAGTTTTAACAAAATCTAACAAAAACAAAAAAAAAAGTTATAAGCTTGTAAAAGTAGAATTTATGGCAAAGGTGATGTTGGATTTCATTACATTGAACAGGTGTACTTAATAAAGTGGCCAATAAGTGTATATCCTCTAAGAAAAAAAATTGTATCCTACAGGGACATCAGCAAGAACTCTTTGCTGTCTTTCCGGACATTCTTGTACTGGACTTTGTTAGGCTTCTGCCATGCCTTTGTCTTCTTCTTTGGATCCTATATCCTGATGGGAGAAGACACCACACTTATGGGAAATGGGCAGGTGTGTATTTGTCAATGTGTGAATGATGTATTCCATATTAGAAGTGGCCTAGTGGGAGGATATTCTAAAACCTTATAGTAAAATGTTCTGAATCGAAACAACTGCAAGAAAACTGCATCTGTGCATGTTCCAGTAAGATTGTTATTGATTGGGCTGGTTGCCTGCTGGTATTTCTTCAATCTTGCCCCTTTCTTACCTGCCATTCTGTCTTTTTGTTTGTCTGGTTATCTCTACTACTGTAACAGCATGTAATTCATTCACTTGTTAATAACTAAGTTCTAGTAATTTAGACTTTTCTTCTTATCATATCTTCTGTGCCTCTGGTTCTTCACAAAATCTATTTTCTTCTTTTTTCTTTCTCAATTCTTATCTTCCTGACGTTTGGTATTTCAGAAAGCACTCACTTCTACTGCTCTCTCTCTCCTTGTCTTTCTGTTCAGCCTTTTTTTGACTACTCTTTTTTTTCCCTTCTGCCTTCATGCTGTGCATGTCTTCAGATCTTGCGAGCTAACAGGCAGCTGGTAAGAGTCTGCAGTTGGATAAATGTCTCCGTGGGGAGGGAACTATCAACAGGATTTCTCAAGTTTTTGTGTTGATAATGCTGATGTAGAACAACGAATGATTTTATTTTTCTCTTTTCAAACCTCAAGATGATTCTGGTAAATTGTAATCAGCTTTGATTTTCACCTTTTTCCTCAATTGTGTGATCAGTTTACTGTTCAATGGCTATTTCCCAAAAAGTAATTCACACATAGATTACCTGTATTATTACCTATATACATAAAAATAATAAATAAAACAAACAGACTAGAAATTGAACAATATTCCTTTAGTGGTTCCTGAATTGCTGTCTACTTTCTAGAATGCCTTTGTGAATACATCCTGCTCTACTCACCATTAGTTTTCAGTGCTCAGGCTCCCCCATCACCTGTACGTAATGTGGTGGAGCTGCTGAACGTAGCCACACAGTAGGAGCTTTGGTATAGCAACACCACACAGTCTACTAACTAAGGCTCGTTTCTTGTTCACTCCCCCATAAACTAAAATATGAGTCTGCTGATCTTGTCCAACCCACTCCCATTCAGATGGAGAAATAGCAAGGTATAAAAGTTGCATATAAGGTCTGATACCACATGTTATGGTATGTTACCATGTAGTTAAATTGCCATTAAACTGTTGAATGGGTACAAACATAAATATATTATCATGTTTTGTTTGGCTGACAGTTTAATGTATGTTTTATAGATGTTTGGAAACTGGACATTTGGAACGCTGGTCTTTACCGTCATGGTCATCACTGTCACATTAAAGGTAAATTACACCTAATGTTCTGTTCTTTTAAGATTCATGTTATCCAGTATTTCTTGATTTCAGACTAAAATATTTTTACATGACATTTACTGACATCATTCAACATCTGTTATGCCCTGTATTTTTCTTCCAAGTTCTGGGCATACACAGCCAATCAGAGACCTAAATTACTTTAGGTTAAGTTAAGTTTAGGTAAACACCTTAGCATATTCCACAGCAGATATTCTGTGGAAAAAGGGAATTGAGTGTTGGCCTACAATGAAGTGGCCAGACATACATCTTCATTGCTAATGTTGTTCTTTGTCAGCTAAACATTAAGTAAATAGTTGTTGGCTCAAACCTAAAACAGGTTGATAACCGGTATTTCATTGTTGTACATTTTATAACTTTTTGAAATGATGGCTCCTGTGGGCATCAGCAGAGAGCAGGGTAGAATATTTAGTCCCACAGAGACAAAGATGTATTGCCACAGTCCCAGTAAGAATTACAGCATGTTGTGAAGTATTATGATGATGTCAGTGACCATTACCTGTAAAAAATTATTCGTCACAGGTTGGGGTCAATGTCTCTTCTACAGCACATAGGCAGATGGCTGTATTTTATCGATACCCTGTCTGTCCCCATCAGTTTTTACACCTACCTTTATTTTTCTCCCCCTTCTGTGTGTGTGTGTGTGTGCACAAAATGACAGCTTGCTTTAGAGACTCATTTCTGGACATGGATGAACCATTTCGTGACGTGGGGTTCGATTGCTTTCTACTTCATCTTCTCTCTGTTCTATGGAGGCATCATCTGGTAAGAATGGCTTTTTAGAAATTCCACATATTTTTACCCAGAAAGGTAAAAAGCATTACTTTTAAACTCAAAGAAAAGACTTTGCCACGATGTTACAATATCCTTTTTCTGAAAGTATTTGTCTAAGCACTAAGCCTTGTAACTAAACTGAGAACTCTACATGTAAAAAAAGTGCAGCAGAAATTCAATATACTTTACTATAATTCTGCCTTCCAAATGTTTTCTGCTGAAATGGACTCACCTGCTGTAAGAGAGGAGTATACATAGTGCACATATATTTTTATGATAACAATGTTGACGTCTTGAGATGGAACAGGCTGATTAACACAAAATGTAACTTGGCCCTTGGCAGATAAATCACTGAAGCTTAGCTGTGTTTATCTGGGGAGGGGGGGTGCTGAATTGATCACATCAGTCTTGACCACTTCACCCAGGCCAGTCGACTCAGACTTGTAGGAGCCAGTCTGATAATACTGAACGATAACTGAAATTTGTGGTCTGACATCTGCCGACGTTGTTAAACTCTGTGCTCTCTGGGAGTAATAAAATCACTCTAAGAGCAAGACGCCAACTGACCTGAATTTAAAGTGTTGAAGACAGATTGACTTAGCCAAAATATCACATTCATAAAAACAAACTTGGTAGAAGCTTCCAACCACTCACGCGAATAAAACATTTTATCTTTACCCTTCTGCTACAACGTGTAACTATTGTTTCTTTCCCCCCAGGCCATTCCTCCACACCCAGGACATGTACTTTGTCTTTGTGCAGCTGTTGTCCAGCGGTTCGGCTTGGTTTGCCATTATCATCATTGTCATAACTTGCCTCTTTCCTGATGTGGTGAAGAAGGTCTTCTACAGACATCTGCAGCCCACCAGCACACAGAAGAGTCAGGTAAAATAAGGAGGAGGGGCAGAAAGTAATACTGTGTAATCAATGAAATGTTGTGAGTGGTCTGAGAATTTAAAAAAAATATGATGGGCATTTCCCTGAAGTGGATTATACTTATTACTATTATACTGTAAAAAGGTCTGTTTAAACATCTAGCATTGCTCTATTTTTTTCCCAGAGGTTTTGAGACCTTTCACATGCCCTTAAACCTGCAGGCCTGACTCCATAATACGTACTACTCACTCTTGGTCACAGCAGTTGAGTTCTAAAGTAAATTATGAAAAGTATAAAATGGCACAAGGGTGGCCAAACACATTCCTGTAGTTAAACTGCCTTCTGTGTGCAGTGTTAGATTAAACACTTATTCCTACATGCATCACAGAATTGGAAATTATATTTCCTGTATGTGACAAGTGCCTGGAGGGAGAAAATAAACTAAAATGTCAAGGTGAACTCTGATTCTAGACGAAGAGAAAATGTTCTTTGGGTCACACTGTGTAAATAGTTCATGATTTTCTCAGCCTCTGTGGTCATAAGTAACCCAGCTCTTTCACAGGAACAGCATGATGTTGAGTTGCATACACACGCACTACATGACTTCCATCTGATCCAGTATGCACACCCATGAGTACATAGATAAGCACACAGTGTGTATGGTCACGTCTCTGCAGACACACACTGTTACTGCATCGATTTGTCCAGCTGGAGGCTGTTTATGTTTATTGTTAGACCTTCCTCTTTTCAGAACTCTCCTCTTGTTTCTCAAAAAAATTTATTTTCCAGTCTTGTGTGGTGTTTGTTGTTTCTGCTCTGACATTTGTCCTCTTTTGTCTTTGTATGTAATTACCATTCAAAAGTATTGGAACAGCAAAGTCAATGAAGACATTTGGGATAAAGATCAAAAGATCAAAGTTCAGCAAATAAAGGCAATGCACAAACACTGGGCATAGTCAATACAACTATTTAAATTATTTAAATTAAAGAAACCACTGGTGCAATGAGCAACATATGTGTATCAGATCAGCCAAGGAAAACAATGACTGATGACAAGAGCATTGTGGGAGATGAAGAACAACAGCAATGAAGGCATGACCAGATATAAAGGGATTACCACAAGACTCCAATTAGTACTAAGATCGATTGATCTCTACCAAAGTGATGGGAAGGCCCAAGTACGAGAAATAAATGGTTTGCTCATGATCCAAACTATACACTTATCTGTGCAGCACAGTGGACGTAGTGCCTGAGAAAAGCATATCTAAAGATGAGAGTTTGCAGGTATTGCAAACAATGGATTTTAACCAAATATGAAGTTTTTATATTAGAACTGCTTCAGTACTTTTGCTCATTGATTCAAATGTTAATGTTCTGTGTTGTTTCTGTAGGTGTAAATGCCATCAAGTAGAAGCTATAATTCTGAACGTTTGTCTAATTTCTATCTTTTTACCCTTAACTCAGATGTATGATGATTCTAAGCATCGGTTCGGTATTAACTCTGCGTTTGAATGCGTGAGAGCTTGATTTTTAACCTCTCTACGTGTCTATGTGTGTTCATCCTCCTATCCTTTCTGTATATTCTCCTGCTGTAGATGTATTCCAACCGTGTGGCGATAGGTGATGACTTCATCGCTCTGCAGCCTCTCTCCAGAGCCAAGAGCCAGCTGGGCAAAATTAGGTAGAGGAGATGAGACTGAATCAGCCCTGGGCTTGAAACACATCTAAAAATCAATTCAGTAGATAGAACAAGTATCCCATGAGTGCTTTATTCAAAAGCAATATTTCTATATTAGGAATTTTGGCAGGAATGTGTATATTTTTGTCAACTTGTCATTCTCCTTGTAGTGATGTTGCTCTATAAATTAAATTTATTTTCCATTAGCTTGAAAATATGTAGTTGGAGTATTGTAGCCCTCATAGAATCCTCTGCAGGGCTAACTTTCTCACTTGCATTTTTCTATAAAATATCTAAGGTGTGGAGGTTTTAACATTTATTACTTTCTTAATTATATTCCCCATAGTGACATGTTTGCTAGCACTGCATGTTCACACTTGAAGTAAGTATGGGAATGCAATTGGTACTTCAAAAAGAAGGTTTCATTTCTTTGTCACAAATACAACAGTTCATTGGTGTTTTTTTACTTCACACTTCAGATACTTCAGACCAAACAGTAACTAAAAGTCTTAAATATTCTATAAGATTTACTTAAAGGTATTCGTGACAGAGGTTAAAGTGCTTGTAGAAATCAAGGGTGAGCCATTTACAACATGGACTTCCTCTAAGAAGTAGAAACATTGCTTGATGGGATAAGCACTCCTGTTTGTGGCCATACAGTGCAACACTTCTCCCGGTTCTGGACTTGATTTAGTCCTACTTGGGCCTGTTTCTAACACTGGCAGTGCAATGCGCTGTAAGTGTTGGAACTGGGACATCAGTTCCATGCCTGTGACTGCATGCCTTGCAGGAGCCAATCAGCATTCTTTGTGATTGTGTTAGAAGGGAAATAATATTTGGTCAGGTTGAAGATAATAGAGAAGAATGTGACATAAAGCACTTCGATCGCTGCATGTGTTGCATTTTACTGAAAGGCTGTGCGCTGAGACCTCCACCACTCCTGCCTGCTACAGCATGGTACAGTCATTACTTCCCCCCTCCTCCCCCACCACTGCATGAACAAGTGGATGAGTGAAAGTTAGCAAATGAATGTCACATCACATGGCACCCCTCATCAGCTTGATTTAAACTGTGCTCACTCCTTATGATGGGATAGAAATGTTGTCATACAGGGGTCCTCTCTGTGGTCCTGAGTCATAATTAAAGAAGCCGGTTCTGACTATGACATTCAGTTTTTTTCATTAAACCCAAATCAGAGCACCTGGTTGGAGCCGCCTCTGATCACCACCTAGTGGTCTTGTCATACAACTACAGTGTGGCATTCCATGCTCATGTTAAAGTGACATATCAGTCAGTTGCATGGTGTAGCCCATCAGACCACCCCTTTATTCTATCTATGAGCCATTGTCTTGATCTGTGCCCAACCGAATGCCCTTAGACTGGTTTTCACCATTTGTGCACACTTGCCTCACGTCAGAGTTGTCCACCTGCATGGATTCAGCAGACCCACAAAGCAAGACTGAAAACTGTCTATAGCTGCATGACAGTCTCTCAAGCTGGTCTGGGCTGCCTTGTGAAGCAGCATGATGTTGTTCTGTTACCGCATGGCAGACAGTTGTGTTATTAAAACAACTGTTTTAGACTGGTGACTTGAAGATTTTGTAGTAATATTCGTCATGGGAGATGTAATTGTAAACAGTAGTGTACGAGTTCTCGTTCAGAAGACCAAAAATCAAAAAATATCCGCGATTTTGGACAGCTCTGTTTTAGGTAGTGTTTTTTAAGGTTTTTAATTTTGTTTTATTTAACTGTCCAAGATCCTGGGAACAAACATTGCGCAATAGTAAAACAGTAGATAGAAATAGTAAAAGTTTGTATTGGATTCATTTTAAGGCATAATTTGCTGCATGCATATTGCTATCCTTACAGCTACATACTGCAGCATGCTAATTTGTATGGTTCTAAAGCACTTGCTGTAGATGTTGCCACCATATTTATAAAAGGTGTTTATTGCATAATGGTTTATAAAAACTACTTGCAAGTTTAAACACGCTGCCAAAACTAATGCAGTCCAATACATCTGATACGGTTTCATCAACTTGATTCAACTTTATACCTTTATTTAGTTATTTCCATTTTAGCCCTTGATAAATATTTGGTGGTCGATATATAAAATACAGAGTTGAAATGTAAGTCTTTGCAACGCTGTGAAACTCTTACTGCAAAACTGACTCTAACCGTCAGGAAGATATGATTTATTGCAGGCTTGTTGTATTACACTGCATTAGTTTTCATCTTAATGTATTTAATAACCTCTTGACTGACTGTACAGTATGTTTCAACTCACTAATATTATAGACAGTGCAGGTGCCATCATGCAAACTCAATGAGCAGAGACAAACTGTAGGCCTGCTGATCATAATTGTCCTGTATCTTGTGGTAGGGGAATGCACAAAGCAGATTATGCAAAAGAGATCATATTTCTTCAGTTTGATTAATTCGTTTTTAGAATCTGTAGAACGGCACAAGATGCTGTTACTGGGTTCAAAATCAACGGGTGTATTCATATTAATGTGCTGTATAATGCAGTTTATTGAATACTTTTGGAAGAATTCCAGTATGTTTTAGTCTTTACTTTCTAATTAGATTAAGAAGGAGATAATGACAAAAGAACCCAGAGGGCTCTCCTGGGTTTTTCGTTGTTTGCCTGCTCTGTAGCTCTGATAGATAAAGCAGCAGGTTAATTGGTTTGGATGCTAATAGATTTGCTCTTATCTGCACTAGAAGAATCCTTTCCCCTTGGGACGCCTGCAGCTTCTTCCTGCTCATTTGTTGCTCGATTTTACAGCTATTTCTGAGCTTAGCGGCATTCTCATCAGTGCATTCACTTGTCTCTGCTTTTGTGAGGAATTAAAGCCCTCCTCTAGTGACCTCATCGACACACTCAAATGTTCTGAAAGACCTTTCTTTTCCCAATTAAATGAAGTTCAGCAGAGGAGTAAGACCTTAAATGCTCATTGACTGTTAACTAAAAGCAGAAAGCAGCTGCTCTCATTTGCCTTGTAAGCTGACAATTTGCTCTCAGCCAAATAGATTGCTGGTAAGCTCACTTGTACAGGACTTTAAAAAGGTGACCAGAATTAAACTGGTCTCTATCAGAAGTCAGAAATTTCTTCATTTAACTGCCCCTCTATCGTGCAGCCTGGACTGTCCGCTTGCTTACTGACTAATTACTCTGCTGGTTAGTGAATAAGCAGCACTAAAAATCATATCCAACTTTATTTTGACTGTTTAGTCTTGAATTTAGTCTTTAAAAATACAATTCTTGTAGAAAAGATACTGATAATGGTATAAAACCATTTCAGAAGTATCCAAATATTGTTTGCTGAATCAGGGCCTAGTTTTGAACTAGGTTTTACAAAAGAATTGTCTATTATCATTACCCAAATATGTTTATTGAATGATTTAGAATCAGGAGACTGAATATGAGACTAAATTACTAAGGTGGATATTTTAAGTGTGACTGGTTAGTTAACTTTCTGGCTTTGTTATGTTGCTATGTCAGACCTACCAACAGCCAACATACCTCATCGTAAGCATCTTTTGTCCTTCAGATGGAAGAGGGTGAGGGTTCAGTCGGCCCAGAATATGACCCTGTTAAAGCCCAGCGGAGCCCAGGGGAGGACAATTGGCACCTGCTAGCTGCTTATCCTCCCCCTGCTGCCCCCGGTCCAGACCCCTGCTCCCCTAGGTAGTACTATACATCGCCCCCTTTGTGCTGTCACAGCCCCAGCATTATGGCTTCACGTGAGGACCAACCAACCCTCTGTACACCCTAACAGCTACTGTCAACTGCATACGCCCTTCTGTTTGGTGAAGTCAACCTGCACATTCTCCCATGGCTGTGTGCCACAGCTGCCCCTACACTGCCCTTTTATTTCATATGTACCCAGTGGAAATCTCAGTTCCTTTATGAATGACCCCACCCTTACCAACCTAGTCATGGCCAACCTCATCTGTCACTTCTCCTTCATGAAAACCATCGTCCTTCCCTGCACAGTTGTGACTGATCCCAATGCTTTCTTTACCTTTGGTCTCAATCCACCCCTCACTGTAATTGATCAGATCTGGGTTTAGAGTTTAGAGAGAATGCTGTTGGCATGCTGACTTCACATTCTTTGTCTTGTTTTTATTCAGCCATCAACTCCCACCATATTCAGCAGTGTTAACCCATATTTAAGCATGAATTATGTTATTGTTAGTGTGTAAGTTTCATTTTTCATGCAATCCTTTGGTGCAGCATTTTGTGCCACCCATACTAATACAAATCTAAAATTAAAATTTTTTATGCAGTGACCTAACAGATATAGCCTGAAATATTCTTCTGTCTTAGTTGTATAAACCACCATAATGTTGCAAACATAAAAATCATGCAGGACACGATGCCACCTACGTAGCTCTTCAGTCAGTTTATGATGCAACTCTAATATTTATTATATTGTTTAGCCTGGTTTTACGTTGGGCACCACAGTGCCGGTGCTTCTCTAGAACTGTATAACAAAACAGTTCCTTTAAAATAGTGCAATGTTCAGTTGCTACTTCTCTTTTAGTCATCTTTCCGACAAACCGCATTTTAGAGCAGGTTATAATCTGACATGACATCCTCTGAAAAGGGCAACATGTCTCATTCTGTCTGCCACTGCTTCTCATATACAAGCCCTCTGATGTCTGTTCGCTGCTTCACTGGTTGATCTAATGGTCTGTTGGTTGGGACAAGCTAAATCTGTCAACTTTAAGTTATAGTGGCAGCAGAAAGTGTAATTTAAAGCTAACTGTGTTTATCACTCATAGTAGAAACACAAACAGCACAACTAAGCAGTAGGTGTAGGATACATTACTATCTGTGGTTTGCGTGTTTTAAATAATCACATCCTACAACCTTAACTTTTCTATGTGCCATAGGTTAGTTTAATATTATTTATATATAAATTTTTCAAAAAGAACTGTGCAATACAATACGTCCTGTTACTGTACAGGACGATCAATGCCATGCATGTGTTGTCCAGAGACACCTGACACTACCAGAATGATTCATATGCAGTTTGATCTATGTGTGTTTTGCTGTTACCAGCCAAGGAGCAGAAGTTTGGTTTTATTCCAACACTGTCTCCAATTTCTACTGCAGAGAAATATTACACTGACACGAGAAGCCAAAGCAGAGTGGAATACATGGGTCACACATTCAGCCACAAAGTAGGACAGTTTTGGGCTACATCATAGGAGATGGTATAAAAGGATAAAATGTAAAAGTTTAGAAAATCAGGATACCTTGACCTGCTTATTCTAGTTCATAGCCAAACATCTCAATGTCTACATAGTCCTCCATTTTTATAAAGAAGCTTGAAGTTTTAAAACTTTGTTAGTAAAGTCAGTTGAACCTTTACGTTTAGTGGCACAGAGATAATTAGGAGGATGTTAGTGTTGATTATCATCTAAGCTAATAATAACCAATTGTGCAAATGAAAGACAAATTATGGAAAATCTGGTAGATCACAAAGTCCGTGGGTCAATCTATGTTGGCCTACTGTAGAAAAGTAGAGTCCAGGATGTAGACTACAGGGATGTAACCTTACTCTGTCTCTCTGTTTCCTCTTCGTCTGTGTGCTCTTCACTTTCTCCTCTCTTAAACACACACACATTGTTTCTCTCTCTCTATCTCTCTCCCTCTGTCTCCTGGGTGCTGACTCAGATCAACAGAGCCACCCGATACCGAAGGTTTCTAGGCAGCAACTTTATTCAGCTTTGTCAATGAATGCATCAGTGGCTCATTGAAAAATCTGATGAGTCAAGAAATATATTTTAGTCTGTTTAGACAGAGGGTTCTTTGCACTGCATGTCAGCTTCTACATGAATAATAAATAAATACGTCTTAAAATATGATCAAACCTTCATCTAGGTTGCAATTTTAATCAATAAACACAAATCTTTGTTTTGACCATATTGAAAACACAGGACTCAATAATTGTGAGTTATGATGATCAATGAAATATGCATGAAAACAAACTGGCTCAATAGAGTAAGCAAGTCAGAGCCTAGACCTTCACCCAAAAATACATGCTGTGAAATTATCTAAAGAGAGCTGCTCATACCACATATCTAAGCAGTTCTGTAAGGAAGATTGGTCCAACGTTGCCCTTACACATTATGCAGGTTAATGCACAGCTACCATAAGCATGTGTTTGAGAATATTGATGCCAAATGAGGTTTGATGAATACTTTGTCTGGCTATTGTGTTTTATTCAGTAAAAGCCTAAGGCACGGAGTTATGTACAGCAGGTAATAAATTATTAAGAAACGTAAGTCCTAATAAAATGCCATTTTTAGGGAAAGGAAGTAAAGTTAAAATATTGTGGCTTGTATTACTGCCTGTTAATCTGATCAACTGGCCTTGGAAGTAGTTGGTGCTGTATGATGTTGATTGGATGCAGGGTGATCCATCACACGTATGACAACCTACAGCAAAGAGGTTTAGAGGCCTTGTAACAGAGAGACTGTTAATCTTGCCCTAAAATTACATTACTTCATAATACTTTGCAGTTTCATTCTGAGCCATAGCAGAGAAATAAAGGGATTGTAGATTCTTGTTAGCAGCACTTTATCCCTGAGATGGTTTTAGAGCTTTAAGGGGAAAAATCCAAACTCTTCTCCGGGCACAAAAGGAAAAACAAAAACCTTCGAAATGCAGAAAGTCTGCATTTACTGTGAATGTTACTGGTGGCATTTTGCTTTGGAGTTTTAATGTACCGTAGGTATGTTGTCCGGGTCAGTGTCAAAATTCAGTTTAGTTTTGCCATTTTAAAAATGTATAACTCTCATTATTGTCTTTAGTTTAAGAAAGTTGGAAATGATCTGTCAACCCTGAATTGGTGTTAATTTCTTCAGTTTGATGTGATTGCCAAAAATGGCAGGAGATAGATTTGATCTTTTTTACATCCATAAACCTCACACATACATCTTTGATTTTTCAGCTTTTATATTTCATTTATGATTTTGTTATTCATTTCTACCCATTGTGTAGCATGTTTTTTCCTGTTATATCATTGTTCCTGTGACAGCATGCGGTATGTCATCCTCCAGTTGCCATTATCATGTCAGAATGTCAACTTATACAGTGTTGTGTTGATATTGATTTATTTTCTTCTCTTTCTTTACTCTTTTACTCTCTTTCTTTTCTCTGCTCTTCCACTCTTCCTTGCCTTCCTCTAGTCTCTATCAGCCCCCCAGGAGCAGGCCCTCAGCTGTATGGAGTCCCTGTGCTGCTACCAACATGGTCAGAGCGGCTGTTCCCGCCTGGCCCACTTCCTGGAGCAAATGACCGGGCAGTGCCAGGCCACCAACCATTGCCACACGTCCAGCCGCAGCAACAGGTGGGGAGGAAAACAGCGAAACTGATTAGAAACAATGATTATGAATCTTGATAAACACTCTCCACCTCCTGATTTGGAAAGTCTGAGCTGCAGTCTTGACTGCTGTAGCCCATGATGTTGCTACAACTCTACTGTAAGTGTATCTTGCTCAGATTCGTAGTAGGTTGTAGTTGTGGGCGAGCCAGGTTTCAAATGGTCATACAAACTGAGTTTGGGGTTGTGGCTTAGCAGGACTTTGCAGAAGCAGCAAGTTAGAGGCTGAAGATGTGTCGATCAAGCCATCATGGAACGGGCTTAGAGGTTTCTTATTTCCGTCAAAGTCCTTTGTCATTCTGAGGTCTGAACATTGTGATTAACCAGAGAGAAAGTTGTGCTTAACCTCATATCCACTGTAGTGTGGATATCAGAAATTTAACAGTACACTTTGTAACCAAAATCATATAGACCAGAATAGATTGTGATGGCCATGCCTACCATATAGCATGCAGATGTGGGTGTTTGGCAGTCTATCCAGGGAGGATCTGGGTTGTGGTACAGTAGAATTGAGACCTGCTGCAATATGCAGGCACCCAGCAGGTCTAAATATTACACTACAGTATGTTACTTGTGTCATCTGTGAAGCCCATACACTAGGGCAGGTCTGTCTACTAACTCACATGTCTGTCTTAACCATCAATGTTGTGATCTGTTGTTCTGTGTGTACTGTGTGTCTTCTATGTGTCTGTTCCAAAATACCCTAAAATCAAAGGTTGGTGACCAAAATGGGTTAGCCTGATTAGCCAGTTTCCCTGTTTTAAGGAAACTGCCTAATTTGTAGTGCACTTTAATGGATGACACCAACGTCTATATTAAGTTCACGTGTTGCATTAGATTGATTCCAAAACAGCTTCATTCGAGGGCTTCATGACTTACAGTGAGGCCAGACCACGGGTAGCCAGTCAGCTCATACAGTACATGAACTGAACTGCACCTCTCCAGTGATTATGATATGATTGAAATAGCTTTGTAATTTGGGGGGGTACAACAGAGCTTTCAATCTGCATTTGGCAATGTTACCTCTTTGTGGCCTTAAATGGCAACAAGAGTTAAAAATAATGAAATATGATGTCAGTCTATTGCGTTAACGGAGTTTGGTAAAAGTGCAGATACAACTTTATTCTCCGATACGGCTCTGTTTTGTCTAGTATAGCTTTAAAGATGCGTTAGCTGAGTTCACAGTTTGCTGGTCTGCTCAGTTCGCAGTTTCAGTGTCTTTTTACCTGTATCCCTGTGTCTCTGTGGGGTCATTGAATCATTAACCTGATCGGCCCTTTCTGCTGAGTAATCATTACTCCCCAAAACAGCTTGGGACACTTAGTATTGATTAGATCAGTAATGAAGATGTAGCATTCTTGTTCTTTATATGTTCTTCGTTTTTTGTAATGGACCTTGCACAGGGTCAGGTGGTGTGGGCAAGCATGTTTGTTCATTCATGATTTTCTGTGTGTCTGTGTTCGTAAAGGTAATGATAGCATGCAGGTCAACTAAGGGATGCATTGTTCCTCCCCACTCTCCTTTCAGCAGCTCTTGACAGCAACCTGCAGACTCTGTGGTCAAATAGAGGACTGTGTCATCACAGTCAGTCAGGCCTGGGCAGTACAGCTGTTTTATGAGTAGTCTCATGAATACAGATATGAATATTATGTTGTAACATATTTTTATTAATTTTATTCTGTTCCACTGCTCTGTGCAACATCTTAGTTAGGATCATTATCATTGATCACTGATCATTTTAGATTTGCATTTGACCAGTAATTAGTATGAAATAGATCCTACATTACTACTTCAGACAGGTGGGTGTTCCATCTGTTTCAATTTTTACCAGGTACATTTTACTGAAATTAATTATTTCATGTTCAAATTATTGCAAGATGCTTGTAAGATTAATTTCTTCCTGTGGGAATGATTGATTAATTTTTTGATCTTGGCATGAAGGAAACAGAACAATTGAACAACTAGTTAGACTCAGCCTACATTTGGCCTTAATGCTAGAATACTGCCATAGATGAAAGGGAAATATATCCACCCAGTCCTATATAATGACTGGAAGCAACATATACCAACCATATTTATAACGTACAGAATATAATACATATAGTATAAGTATTTGCCCTCTTTCTGATTTTTTTTTATTGTTTTGTTATATCACAAATGAACTAGTGGAGTGGAATGGAGTTCAATTTCACTTGCCACAATTAGGCCGGAGCACTTCCAGACCTGTTGAAGGCGTGCGTCCTGTTAAAAACTAAGACATACTTTTATAAAAAGAACATCATACCAACAGTCAAAGATGGTGGTGGTAGTGTGATGGTCTGGGGCTGGACAGCAAAACAATGAGCCGGAACACATCAGCTAGTCCACCCCGATTAGCCCCCTCCAAAAAAAACTAACTTAAGGACTTAAATCCATACGTTGTTATGCTCGAATACCTTACAATGTGGCTGAATTAAAACAATTCTGCAAAGAAGAGTTGGCCAAAAGTCGTCCAAGGCGACGTGAAAGACTCACTTCAATTTACGAACACCTGATTGTAGTTGTTGCCACCCAGGGTGGCACAACCAGTTATTAGGTTTAGGGGATGATTACTTTTTCACATAGGTTTGGACATCTGTTTTCCCTTAATAAATGAAATCATGTGAAAACTGCATTTTTTAATTTCTCGTGTTATGTTTGTTAATATTAAAATTAGTTTGATCCAAATCATTTAAGTGACAAATATGCAAAAATAAATAAAAACAAATCAGGAGGGGGCAAATATACTTTCACAGCACTGTATCACATATATAGTAAAAGCCCAACTTGTAGCTGGCTGCTTACTTGGCCTGTTTCACACCATTGAGTACTGGCCACAGCTGAATCGTGGCTAAGGGCGACAAAGCAGGAACAGACAGGAGTCAAAGATGTTTTTCATATTAAACGAGATAGAAGCCCGTGTGTATTTGTCACATCCTGACAGCCGAGTCTCCATCCAAATGTCTTTATTTCTTATTGAACTTTCCAAAAAGGTTTCTTGGACATCAGAAATTAATTCATACAGTTCAAATTAAGATTAAGCAACAAAATCCAACAATCCTACATCATCATTTTGTCAAGTGATTAGCAGTGTTTAAGGTAAAATATTGATCTCGATGGAGATTAAACTGCTCCCTTGCTCCTCATCCTCTTCCTGTAGAACAAGGGGACCACTTCTTAAACCAGAGAGACTGCTGGGAGACGTGTCATTTTTATTTTTGTGTGTGTGTGTTTTTTTTGCAACTTCTTGTATATATTTGTCTTTTTCTACTGTATCCTGAAGCCTTATGTGCTTCTGAGAAGAGGCCAACTCTGAGGGCATGCTTGTTTTATAACCTGGAGTGTTGCAGGCAAGTGGAGTTATCTTTTCCACAGTTATAGTATATAGCTCCACTTGTCCACTATGGGCTACAGAACAAGAATGTCTTGACTCTGTCTAGTTGCATGGGGGCTGTTGTTGCCTTTGGGATTTTGTATACTATGTAAACCTGTATGTATTTGTGCCCCCCTCACACACTCTTGTCTTTTTCTGTCCTCTGTGTCCTCGTCCTTCTGTGTCTGAAATCTACATAATGTTGTTCAACCTTCGAGATTAATAATTCATGTGCTGCCATGAGCTGCATCTTGTCAGAAATCTGCCTGTTCTGTTCTTTTCTTGGGTTCATGTTCCCACCGGCTTGTCCCAGAAGTGTTTTGGTGCCAACGTCCTCTTTGTTCTGTCACAACCTGGGGAACAAAGTTGGCTTTAGCACCGAGATATTTTAGTTTGACCCCAGCCCGGTTAGACAGTCAAACTAGTGATGTATCATGTGAGAGTGCTTCCAGTCAAACCCCTGTTTGAGTCATGACTCTATTTAAAGTCCCTGGGTGGCCCAATTTTCCTGTTCACCAGGTCTTAAAACGGTTGTCTTTATGAGATCAGCATTAAAATGAAGGTCAGAATTATTGAAAGTAGAGCAGCTGACATTTAGAAATCTAAGAAATATCTAGAAACATGGATGGATAGGTGCACGAATAAGAAATCGACGAACCTGAAGTTAGAGAGGGGTCCTCTTATATTTTCAGCTACAAAGAAAATCACTATGTGCAATCATGTGAGAGAATGTGGAACAGTTTGAACTCAGAGGATGTTGAACGACAGTCTTCCTCTTCCTCCCTGCTGATGCTTTGAGGTAGAAACTCTGATTGTTGACTCTGGTTCAACTTTGATGTGAGTTAGCGCAGTGGATGTCGGTAGCCATAAATTCAAACGGTGGCAAGTTGTGACTTCATGCTGTGTTCAAATTGTTTGGTTTTTTGTTTTGTCTGGTCCAACCTTGATCTGTGTCCAAGCAGTTAACTGGATTTGATTGTGTAGATCTGTTTAGCCTAGAGTAGACTAAATCTGCCTTTGTTAAAATGTACAAAGGAGATGTACCTCGCTAAGCTAATAACAAATAGGGCTCTGCCATAAAACAGTTTATCGTAGATGTTAAACTATATGCTTATATGTTTAATGTTGTGGAAGCTGGTACAGTGAGAAACCTATTTTTCTAGCAAATAGAATATTTAACATTAATACTAAATATATATTTAAATAGCCATCAAAACTTGAGGACGTGTATTTTACCAACTTGAATTTAATATTAATCCTGGCTATCTTAAGAGCCAATATTTGAAGCAAGAATATTGATGCTTGTTTCACAGTTTATTTATCTTTATGGAGATTGTGTTGATTTTCATCCTTTTCTCCACCTCATCTCAATAAGATTATTGGATTTAAAGGCCTTAAGCATTATACTAATTACACACTGTTTTCTTCTGTATGTATTATACATTTAGTGCTGAACAGTGTGGGTATTACACAGCCTTTTTGGTTGTACTTTTTACTAATAGTTGAATTTAAATCATAATTAGTACACAGAGTTGTCATTTGTAGGTGTTTTTCATATCAAACTAGCCTCTAATTCAACTAGAAATTGTATAATTGAGGTTCTGAAGCAAATATGTTTATTTCTTTAACATCAGTAAAAGTAAAATGGTAAAAAATAAAGTCAAAGTAGGAAAAAAACTAAGTCCTCTGTTGTTAAGATTATAGCAGTCAAACACTCAACTAAATCTGCTTCATGGGGAGTGCGTGGGTGTCCTCTCAACCCACAACTGTCATCACATGTTAATTTAAATGTCACTTCCCGCTGAGCCCAGCCCCCCCCGACTAATGAAATAAATATTACATGTGAAACATACAGAACAGTTTTAACAGTGATGTATTTTTAAAGGGCCCCATCGCTGATTTAAAAACATGTTCCCATTAATTACATTTTCTGAAGCTCTGACCCTGTTAGAACTCGATTAGTGTGAGTTAATGAGGAGAGATTTTTACACTCATCACTAACACCATCACACACCCATTACTAACTCTTCATCCTTCACTCTTTTCCTGATTCTTCCAGACTCATTGTGTAGATTACAAACCTTTGGACAACAGTGTGACAACAAAGCCCACTGTACCCAACACACACACACACACACACACACACACACACACACACACACACACACACACACACACACACACACACAC